>CABHPR010145028.1:0-28387 GCA_902168415.1 Peromyscus melanophrys
CCCCCCCCCCCCAACAAGCCTGTATTGAACAATGACCAAGGTGCAGACGGGACAAGATGGGAGCAGCCCTCCTAGGGTTTAGGTAGAGGTTGAGACTCAGGTCCTGCCTTGGAAGGTCACAGCCTGCCAGGGTGGCCAGCAGCAGCAGCCCATGTGTATAGATAAACGGTTGGTACATAATGCATTCGTTCTTAATGGGGGAGGGGTTCCTGGAAAGGGAGAGCTGGGCTTTTAAAAGCTCTTGTGGTAGGGGGCGGTGATGGGGGCTGAAAAGGTTCATCTAATGTTGGGTGAACACAGCCTCCTAGTGATGGGGTTCATGAGCTAAGCTGTCCGTTCAGCACGCATTTTCTCAACCACTTGCAGTGCAGATGCACTTAAGGGGTGCTAAGCACCAGAGTTCCCCGAGTGGATGATAGGTGGGAGGCAAACACATATTCACCCCTCTTCAATGACACCTGAGCGAGGTGCAGAGGAAGGTGAGAGGAGGGGGTAGAGACTGGTCTGATTCACTGGAGAAGGGAGAAAGTGCCTCTGTAAATCTGGGTAGATATTCCCTGGGGTCTGTTTGACACCCCCTCCCCTACACACACACACCCGTGACCACACTCTATGAGTCACTGTAGGGTGTCTCACAGTAAATACACCTCCAGGTTAAGTGGGGCCCCTGGAGATTAAGGCGGTGCGGTGAGCACGTGGTGGGTTTTTCTTTCTGTGGTCTTTAAGCTTTTGTGGCTTTGCCTAGGCACCTGCTGGGTGGAGGGGGAGGGAAGTCAGGCCAGGCAGGGAGGCATGGCCCCAGGGGGTTGCTCTTACCAACCCAGCTCTGAGCCAACCCATTCCAGTGGAAAAATGTCTGCTGTGGGACATACTCCAAACCCACAGGGGACCAGCACACTGAAAACAAGACACTCAGCCGTTTCCCAGAGATGGAGGACCCAGGCTGTGAGTGCCCTGCAGCCTGATAAGACAGACCTAGGAACCCTGTTGAGTTCTCTGTACTGAGTAGGCTGCTGAACTCTGGCAAGAGGTGAGCCACCTGCCCCAGGGGACAGAAAGGCCAAGATGTTTCCTGAACACCAGGACTCACAGAGGCTGCCCTTCTCCAAGAATCCACCTGGGCTGGTTGCCTAAACTCAGAAAAGGAGCCCCCTCCCCTCGCTCCCGCCGGGGAAATGGTGGACGGTAATACGGCCTAAATAGAACTAATAAGAAACATCAGGGGATGAAGGAAGTCGCCGAAAGCCCTGGTCTGTTTACCTGGCAGACAGTCCTTAATGAATCTGCCACAGGATCTGAACTGTGCCTGAAGTTATCCCCATCTCAGGCCTGCCCTGCCCCAGCAGATGACAGGTACGACATGCCCTCCTTCCCACTGAGCCTGTGAGCAACTTCCTGTCTGCTACTTCCCCAGCTCCCCATCACTCCTCTGTTTTAGCCCGTGTTCCCCAATGTCTAACCACAAAGAAACAAAAATGACAGATGGCTAGGTCAGTGGGTAAGCCTGGGGACCTGACTTGGATCCCCAAAACCAAAATGAAGAACAGCAACAAAAACAGACAGAGGTCCCAGGGCTGGGGAGGCAGGGACCAAAGA
The DNA here is from genome assembly GCA_902168415.1 of Peromyscus melanophrys. Lineage (NCBI taxonomy): Eukaryota > Metazoa > Chordata > Mammalia > Rodentia > Cricetidae > Peromyscus > Peromyscus melanophrys. The sequence continues at coordinate 1,597 of CABHPR010145028.1, forward strand.
CAGATGATCTCTGAGGCTCAGATGTCTGCCAGTCCAGAGAGAGGCCCTGCCTCAAAAACAAGTAGACAGTGACAGAAACAGTACCCAAGATTGTCCCCTGGGTACACATCACACACACACACACACACACACACACACACACACACACACACACACGAAGAGGCTAATGGAAAAGGTGTCCTGGCCTCAGTTCTAAAAAGCTCCTGGTAGAAGACAGGTGTGCACCAGAAGCCATTTTGCCAGCAGCAGAGCCTGGTGGCTAAACAGACAGCCTGCCTGCTTGATACTGGGGAGACAAGCTTTGCCTTATTTTGGTTCAGGTGAGGGATGGAGAAAGGAACCCACATCCCAGCTTGTAATCCCCTAGGGACTCTGAACTCCCTCCCCCCCCGCCCCTCCCCCAAGCAAAGCTGAGGTCTGTTGGGACGATGGATGGCAAGTGTCAAAGACAGACTTCCCCGTGCAGCATTGCTGAGGGGAGGGGGGCAGCATGCAAGGACCAGGGGCAGGCTAATAGCTGGATCCATTATAATTAACGATTTAATTGGGGGTGAACACAGCATGACCAGCCCCTGAGTCAGCCCAGCCAGGAGCCCTAATCCTGACAGATGAGGCTCACAGGGGAGCCAGGGAAGAGATGGAACAGTGCCTCAAGTCCCTACTCACAGTCCAGAAGCCAAAACCAAGACACTGGGAGCTTAAGAAACAAATACTCTAACTTGTAGAAATTTGCCGAAGGGTCTGTGTTAGGCTCTGCTTTCGTACATTAGCGTTTATCAACAGAGTTTGGGGAAGGTAAGAAGTCCAAAGTGTGTCTCACTGAGTAAAATGAATGCATCTTCTGGGGAGAATCCACTCACCATACCTTCTCCAGCTCCTAAAGGCCTCCTGCATTCCTTGGCCAATGACCGGGCCTCCCTGTAACCTCTGCAATCATGGTCATGTCTCTGGAGGCCACAGTGGTGACCCAGAGCTCAACAAAAACAGGGACTCTCTTGGTTTCCTGCCCAGATCTAGTGTAAATACTAAGATAATGCTATTCTCAGCCTACACTCACCTGCTTCCCCTATGCCCCAGACCCTTCCAAAACTTGTCCTGTAGAAACAGAGGTCCAGTCCCTGGCCCCCAGCAGCTGGTGGAAATGACAGCTCTCCTGGTCCCCACAAGGACAGTAGAATGCAGGGATCCAAGGTATGCAGTCTATAGTCCCACCGACTATTGCTTCCTTACTGTCAGTCATGTGTGCTTGTTTCACTGAGCCTCAGTTTCCCCATCTTGCCGTTTAGTATAGAATGCAAGCGTCTGAAGTTAGGGCTCCAGCGTCACCCCTTAGTGCTTAGTGAGCATGTTGCAGTGGAAAGTCTAGAGTGCCAATGTTTGGGTCCAGGTGAGGTTGAGCACTCTATCCGCACCTACCCTGAAAAACTGCCAAGAGCTCCTCAGAAGGGCCGAGCTACAGAAGCAGAGAGCAGACCAGCAGCGTCTGGAACAGCCCCAGGAGGGATCTTAGGGGTCACACAGCAATTCATGGAACCCTTTCCTGTGAGGACCATAGGGCGAGAGATCAGGTGAGGGCTACAGAAATCTCCACTCACCGGCCCTCAGAGCAGCTCTGCCCGACACTATTGCTTTCATTATAAAGGGCAGGAGAAGGCCATGAGAAACCAGTGCTCTAGTGTGGATGCCCGGTTGAGTGCAGGGTCCTTCACAGGAGCAGTGGCCATGGTTAGCCATCTTGTCCACTACTCCCTCTGCAGATCCAGGCCTCACCCCTTGAGCTCATGCCCTGAGCCGTGGCGAGCCAATTGCTACTTAGAAGCCTCCCTCTGAATGAATATTTATCTTTGGAAACCTTAGCTGGACCTCGGTCACAGCTCCCAGAGTGCTATTTTTCTTCCAGGAGGAAAGACAAGAAACAGCCTCAGGCTTGCCACGGGTCTCTGGACTCCTGGAGGAGAACAGGATTGGGGTATCTTGAAGGGAAATGACTGACAGACAGAAGCGGGGGGGGGGGGACCTCTGCTTCTGCTCTGAAGCCTTAGGATGTCCAGGGAACTGAAAGGTTGGGCCGGAGGGCTCCTTGCCACCCTGGGTTCCCCAGGCATTTATGGAGCCCTCCCTCCCCGCTTCTCTTTGGGACTTTAACAGGATGGTTGTTGCTGAAGCAGCCAGACAGGCTAGTTCCAGGGCCTAAGAAATCTCGGAGGGACACCATGCTCTGGTGTCCATGCTGAGCACCCAAGACCATCCCCAAGCTGGAAGCTTTATGGGGCTTGTGCTTTTTGTCTGTTGTAATGCAGGCAACCCCAAGTTGTGGGACCCAGCTGCTCTCCTCCTAGCATGCTGGCCTGTCTTCTATTCCCTATTTTTCTCCTCCCTTCCAATCCCTAGGCTCGGTCTCCTTCCCACTCCCTCCAGGCACTTCCATGTAACACATGGATCCTTCTGTGTTTAAGTCCTCGGCGAGACGTAATGTGTTCATTTACATAAATAGCATGATAGCATAATGCTGGAAACTTCTGCTGCCTCTCCCACTCGGCTTATGTTTTAAAGACCCAGTTGTGCCCCCAATCCTACACAGACGACGGCCATTGCCTGTTCTGTCTTCCTCTACCAAGACTCACTTAACTGGTCCCTGGGGATGGACGCTGGGAACTTCCTGCTGCCACAAGTAAAGGGGGTGACATTCTTGTGTTGTCCCTGAGATCAGATTTCCATGAAGCAGACCCCCCACATCAAAGATTTAAAGGTGGACAATTTGTCAGTGTCTCCCATCACCTCTGTGGCCCCCTGAAAACTGGGAAATAGGTGTCGGAGCAGGGTTCTAGAGCCACAGGGGAACAGCATTGCTTAGTGTCCTTAGTGTGCAGGATCGTCTCCCTTGAAGGCTTGCCCTGGGCTATGGAGTCAGACGGTGCTGAGTTTAAATCCTAGCTGGTCAGTTCAGGGGAGACGCTCTTGGCTGGTGGGTGGAGCTGGGTGATAGACACTTGTCAGAGCTAAGACGAAAACAGCAGGTGTCTGTTGACTGGGCACTGGGCCAAGCACATCACTCATGCCTTCGTTCCACCATAATTCAAGTGGGTAGGAACTGTTCGTGCCTCCATTTTATAGATGCAGAAGCCCAAAGTCGTAGAGCAACCAGCCTCTTTCAAAGCTAATGGGCTCCTCTGCTCTCACCCCAACCCCTAGGAAGCAAATCAGCTGACTGGAACCTGGAGAAGGAGGCCCAGCCCAGACTCTGTCATCTCCTATATCTACTACCCCTCCTTCTCTTTCCCCCTCCTCCTCCTCTTCCTCCCTCTCCTCCTTCTCTTCCTCCTCCTCCTCTTCCTCCCTCTCCTCTTCCTCTTCCTCCCTCTCTTCTTCCTCTTCCTCCCTCTCCTCCTCTTCCTCCTTCTCCTCCTCCTCTTCCTCCCTCTCCTCCTCTTCCTCCCTCTTCTCCTCCTTTTCCTCCCCTTCTCTTCCTCTTCCTCCTTCTCCTCATCCTCCCCCTCTTCCTCCTCCCCTCCTTCTCTTCCTCTCCCTCCCTCCTCTTCCTCCCTTCCTCTTCCTCCCCTCCTCCTCCTTTTCCTCCTCTTCTTCTTTGACAAGGTCTTACTGTGTAGACCTGGCTGGCCCAGAACTCACTAGGCTAGCCTTAAATTCACAGAGATCTGCCTGCCTCTGCCTCCTGAATGCTGGGATTAAAGGCACACTCCACAATACCTGGTTATTTTATAGTCTTATTGCCTCAAACCAAATGGTTTAAGATAATCCACACTGATAGCCTTCTAGCTCTGTAAACCATATTTTAAAGGGGGTCTGGTGGCTAAAACTGGGGCCTGGCAAGACCATGGCCCTTTGTGATTGTTCAGAAAATACTTGACTTGCCTGTCTTAACCTCTGGTGGCAGCCTGCACTCATGGCTCCCAGCTCCTCCTCTGTCTTCAAAGCCGCTGGTCGCCTACAGGTTGGTACCCTTAGCAGACTTCTTCCATCTGTAGCCTCAGGCTCTCCTTGCTGTAGAGTGCTCACGGGTCCAGGAATCGGATGTGTGTGCCTGGGGTGACTCTCATCTTCCCGATGTATGACCCCTGTGATGTCCATCTGCACTGAACTCTGAGGTCTGATGAGGGCCACTTCAATAGGGTGCTAGGCTCTGGGTACTGTACCCAGGTCAGGCTTCTGCCTCTGCACTTCAAGATAACTCTGCTAGCCTGGCCTCGTCCTGCACTATGACCCGTTCATACACTCATCAGAGCATACACTGGTCAGGTCTGCTCTGGTGCTCTGACACCTGCCTGTGAGATACTGCATCCTGCTGTCTCCTTCATTTCAGGCACACACACACACACACACACACACACACACACACACACACACACACCCATCCATCATCCACACCAGTTTGTCAGAGGTGCCGTCTCACTCACGCCTGTCTCAGCGCCACCTACTGGTCGCCTCTGGCATCACCCTCCTCTCTAGTCTCTTCGCCCAGGCCCCACCCTTTAGTAAGTTCTGCCTGCTCTGCCTCCAAGCCCATCGAATCCATGCCAGCCCACCCCCCACCCCGCCATCCTCTCCACTCGTCCTTACCTTGCTCTTCCCATTGTGGTCTCTTGCCCCCAAGTCTTCTCCTGACACTGCCCACAAAGCCCTGCCTCACACAGAAAAACCTAAGCTGCTCCCTGAGACCCACATGGCCTCTATACCTGCACCTGCTAACCTCCAAACGCATCTCCTGCCTTCCTGCCCCTTTTTTGCCCAGCCTCTCGGCCTGCCCTTCAGTCTTGACCATCTAAGCCCCCTTAGAGCAACCGTGGCTGTTCCCTGCACCCAGAGTAACCAACCCCAAGAATCATAAGACTGGCTGCTTCACACGCATAAGGCCCTGCCCTATGTCCCCTCCTCTGAGAAGCCCCCCGCCACTCCTCCAGATAATGTTGCCACCCGATAGTCGCCCTCCTCCACCAGCTCTGACTCATCACAGCACTCACTGTACCCTGAAGTCACTGGTGCACTCATGTGGAAACTGTCTCTCTGTGGACCATCAGCGGCCTGAGGACAGAGGCAGAGTCTGGGTTGCTCCCCGATGTGTCCAAGGACCCAGCATAGCATCTAATATATGGGAATGTTCAAGAAGGAATGCGTGGCTCCTCCACAGCCCCTTTTCCAGCCAGAAGTCTCTCATGAGCCTCCATAGCCCCCAGAAACAAAAGCCGCCCCCACCCACACACACACACACACACACGATCCTTGCAGGTGGCTTAACTAACTCAGTGAAAGGACAGACTTGACCCTTGGGAAGGACTGGGCTGGAGAAAGCAGCGTTTGTGTCCAGGAAGCTGGCTGTAGGCCTGTTTGATGAATGCGCTGAACTCTGAAGTCTAGAAATGCCAGCTGTCCTCCTGTGCCCATCAGATCAGGCATCCGTGGAACCACAACCTGGATGTGGTCAGTCCCTCCTTCAGCGGTGCAGCCCTTTGACCCTCCTCCCAGTGAGCTCTGGCACTGAGGAGACTGATCTCCAGCACTCACCCACCACCTTCTGCTCCAAATAGCCTGCTGGGACAGAGAACTCCATGTGGGAATACCTCTAAGAGCTGGGGACCTAGGCAGATGCTAATGGGGAGCCTCTGCCAGAAGGCAAGGGAGACTCCTGGAAAAAAGAGGGCTCATGAGTGAGCCTCCGAGGAAGCTCCTCTGCTTCCAGGCTGTTCTAGCCAAGTAGAACACAGCTTTCCTCTCGTCTGTGGTGGCACAATGAAGTGGCAGAGCGGAGAAGCATGGCACTAGTGAAGCACCTGAAAGGGATTGTTCCCACGCCTCTGAGGGATCCCGGCAGGCTGAGCCCGAGGACATGGGTTCCAATTTTAGGAGAAGTGAAAAGCTCCTAGCCGCTTTAAAAGGCAGGCATTTGACTTCAAACAGGTGTAGCCTAGTTTCCCAAAGCCCCATCTGTGAAGCTACAGCCTTCCCCAAAGATGAGAGAGTGGAGTGGTGCTAAGCCCCTGTCAAACTCCTGTGGGGATGAGGCCCCTTGCAGTGAGCTCCCTCCCTGCTTGGGTTCCTGCTCTGAATCCATGCAGGGGAAGGGAGCTTCCTAAGCATCCCTACCCTCATGATACCCTCTGATACTGGAAATGATCGTCTCCACAGGCACCGTTTGCTTCCTTCAGGAACTGAAGGATGTGATGATTTGATTCGGTTTGGTTTTGAAATGGGTCCTCCGGTAGCCGGACTGTCCTCTATTTTGCTATGTAGTGTCAGTGCAAAATCACTGCTCTTGCTGGGCTGTGGTGGCGCACGCCTTTAATCCCAGCACTCAGGAGGCAGAGGCAGGTGGATCTCTGTGAGTTTAAGGCCAGGCTGGTCTACAGAGAGAGTTCCAGGACAACTAGGGCTACATAGAGAAACCCTGTCTCGAAAAAGCAAACAAACAAAACAAAACAAACAAACAAAAACGCTGCTCTTGCCTCCAACAGGAAGAAGAGACAGATTATCTGGAGCCAAATCTTAGTGGTCATGGCCAGGAAAACATATTCCCCAAATAGCATGTTCCACTATGGAAGTGGTTATGTGAGCTCTTATTAGTTACAGGACAAAGAAATCCACCACCAAGGATAATTTTTACCAAATGTTTTACCAATGATAAATCGAAGTATTTATGAAAGGCAGTAGTGGGGACCACAGTTGGTGGGTCACAACAGATCTAGTGATCTGGTAGGAATATATTCTAAGGGCTCCTAGTCACAAGGAGATTACATCAGACACGGGTGAGGGCAATGGATGGCTTTCAAAGAGACTAAAAATAACCCAAGATAATTTGGTTCTGATCTGCAACATTTTAATGATCCATAATCTTCCAAGTTCAGTCATTTGGCCTCATAGAATATTTAACACAGGTACAGCCTCCACCCCCTCAATCCCTGTTTCTGTCTCTATGTCTTTTTCTCTCCCTCTAGGAACTCCAGTTCACATTAGCAAAAAACAATCTCAAACTTTCAACTCTCTGACTCCACCTCCCAAGTGCCGGGTTATCGGGGTATGCCACCATGCCCAGTTTCTTCAGTGCTGGGCATAACCCCAGCTGTTTGGTTTTGTTTATTAAGACAGTGTCTCTATGGACTGGGAGGTGGCTCAGCAGTTAAAAGCACTGGCTGCTCTTTCAGAGAGCTGGGGTTCAATTCCCAGTATCCACAAGGCAGCTCACAACCATCTGTAACTCCAGTTCTAGGGGATCTCACACCTCTACCTATACCAGGCACTCATGTACATACCTGCAGGCAAAACACCCATACATGTAAAATAAAATTTTAAAAAATATGTATTTTTAAAAAGCCACAAGTAGTGGCATACCCCTTTAATCCCAGCACTTGGGAGGCAGAGGTAGGCCGATCTTTGAGTTCAAGACCAGCAAGTCTCAGGACAGCTAGGGCTATACAGAGAGACCCTGTCTTAAAAAAACAAAAACAAAAAAGCAAAACAACAAAAACCACAGTGTCTCTAGGGCTAGAGAGATGGTTCAGCTCTTGAGAGCACTGGCTGTTCTTCCAGGGAACCCAGGTTCAATTTCTAGCGCCCACACGGCAGCTTACAAACAGTCCATAATTCCAGCCCTCCAGGGGCACCACACACTTGCGGTGTAGACATACATGCAGACAAACACCCATTCGTGTTAAATAAATTTTTTTTTTTTTAAAGAAAACATCTCACTGCATAGCCCATTCTGGCCTTCAACTCAATAATCCTCCTGCCTCAACCTCCCAGGTGCTGGGATTACAGACGCGCTCTACCAAGCCCAGCTATGGACGGTGATCTTAAAAAGCCAAGTGTTCCCTAAGCATTATAGTACAGACCTATAATTCCAGCACTCCTGAGACTAAGGCAGGGGAATCACAGTTCTGAGGACAACCTGGGCTACACAGTGAGATTGGGAGAGGGTCAAAATACGAAACTTATGCTATTTTCCTATGCATCCCTTTAGTTCTAGAAAGGCCTCTAGCTAGGCCTCAAATGGCTGTAGTACAGGAAGGAAACGTGAGTGGAATAGACCGGTGTAATGGAGACAGTGGGGAGTGTGGGAGACCAGCCCCCACATTTATTTACCCCAGGGACTCTTGAGGAATGAGGGATAAGAGACTTAGGTAGAAGTAAAGAGGGGAGAGAAACAGAGAAAAACAGGATAGACTTGGGTGGGCCTGGATCCTTATCCACTGGCCCAGAACTTTAGTCCAAAGGGCTGTTTATAACAATGCGGGGGAGGGGGGGGCAAAGGACTCCCCCTTGCTAGTTACAGCCAAGTGTAGACCCTTCCAAACACGTGGTACCCAGGCCTGTATGGGGTCCAATCAACCTCTTATGCAGTCATGCTGGGTACAGTCACTAGGAAACCTAGTGGGCTACAACAGGGGAGTAGCTGGGACTGCAGTAGACCAGAGCCGACCTGAAAGGCAAAGGCATTTCTCAACTGGAATTCAGGCCATGAATACATATTACATGAAATTTCTTAATCATCAGAAGTATTCATGAACCAAGCTGAGCCCACGAGCTGGAGACGGTTGGTTAGCCATCTCTTTCACTGGGTGCAGACCTAGTGCAGATAATTGTAAAACTGGATACACAGTGGGGCTAAGAAGATGGCTCAGCAGGGAAAGTGCTTGTCACTTCAGCATGCGGACCTGAGTTCAATCCCCAGCACCGAGTACTAAGCCAGGCATGGTGGCGTGTGATTGTGATCCCAGCACTGGGAAAGTGGAGACAGGCAGACCCCGGGGCTAGTCAGTTAGCCTGGCTTAAAAACAGCAAGTCTCAGGACCCAGTGAGACCCCATCTCCAAAATAAAGGATGGATGGCTCCTGAGAAAGGACACCCAAAGTTGACCTCTGACCTCCACAACATGTACACACACCTGCACATTACAGTACATGCGCACGCATGCACACACATACACACACAATGTATTTGAAAAAGGAAGAACATGGGCTATGAATATGACTCAGTAAGACTGCTTGCTCTGCAAGCATGAGGACCTGAGTTCAAATCCCACCTCCCATGTAAAAAGCCAGACATAGATGGATGTGTCTGTAGCCCCAGCATTGGAGGATGGAGAAAAGCAGATCACAGGAGTTCACTGGCCAGACAGCTGAGCTGAAGCAGCAAGCTTCCGGTTCAATGAGAGACCCTGCCTCAAGGCAACAAGGCAGCGAGCCATAGAGGGTCCTCCAGGTGACATCTGCCAACAGTCAAGCAAACCAGGCCCAGTCAGACATTTCTTTGTCCATTAACTCTTACGTACCTGCTTCCTGTTTGTGGACGTGATACAGGTGTTCAGATAAACATTCATACAATAACCAGCCAGTATTGAGTCCCTGGACTTTGTCCAGGACTTTGTCCTTCCTGATCCCCTGGAGTGGGTCACACGGATTAAACTCATTTCACAGGTAAGTGACTTACCTGGCTCTCTGACTCCGAAATCTGTCACCTCAATACCAGGGCTTTCCTCCTCAGCATGAAGGATCTTCTCAGCCAGATGACTGGCAGGGTTATCATGGGCTGCCTCCCTGGCCCCAACATATCAGTCAAAACTACATTGCCGAATGTCCCATATGGATTAAGTCCACTCCACTTGAGAGCAACTGGCCTGTGTCCAGCTATCCTTCTCAGCTAAGCCAATCTGATAAAAGTTGGCTGGGCTAGGGATGCCTGCCACTCTGGCAGAGTGCCTACCCAACATGCACCTGGGCTCAGTCTCCACCACCTCACACATGAAACTAACCCAACCCCAGGACCACTCTGACCCTCATGGACCCCAGTTATCTCAGAGGCCCGCCTCCAATTCCCAACACTGAGAAGTCAGAGCCTCAGGCTGGTGAGATGGCTCAGCAGGTAAGCACTTGTCAAGCAAGCTGTGACTGAGTTCCTTCCCCAGAGCCCATGCGAAAGTGCGTGCAGAGAACCAGCTCCACAAAGCTGTCCTCTGGCTTCCACACCCATCCGCGCGCACGCGTGCACACACATCTGCCACACAGACACATCCACTACCACACACACAGTAATAATAGTTTTTTATATGTTGTATATTATATAATTGGGGGAGCTAGAAAGATAGCTCGGTGCTTAAGAGCGCTGGTTTCTTTTGCAGAGGACCAAGATTCAATCCGCAACACCCACATGACAATTTACAGCCACCTATAACTCCATTTCCAAGGACCCTAACGTCCTCTTCTGGCCTCCTTAGGCACCTGCACACACGTAATACATACAGACAAATAGGCACACACACATACACATAAACAAGAATATTCAAAACCCACAGTGGCATTTTTAAATAAAATAAAAATGCATATCCTTTTTTTCAAAGTCAAGGGTTTCAACCTGTGGCCTTTGGGACCCAGACCAGGGAAGTGTCTTTAGAATCCACAGTCAGAGAGGGACTCAGCTAAGACTCGGGGTTCACCAAGGGTCTCTCTTCCTTCTCCTCCCCAGGCCCAAGAGGGATGTGAAGCCCCAAAATGACCCTGTTACCGGGAGACAACTCGGACTATGACTACAGTGCCCTGAGCTGCACCTCAGACACCTCCTTCCACCCAGCCTTTTTCCCACAGCGCCAGGCCATCAAAGGTGTCTTCTACCGCAGGGCCCAGCGGTTGCGCCCGCAGGACGACCTGCACCAGGGCAGCTCACTTGGGGACCGCAGGCGCCAGATCATCATCAATGTGGGTGGCATCAAATACTCGCTACCTTGGACCACGCTGGATGAGTTCCCGCTGACGCGGCTGGGCCAGCTCAAAGCCTGCACCAACTTCGATGACATCCTGAGCGTGTGTGACGACTATGATGTGACCTGCAATGAGTTCTTCTTCGACCGCAACCCTGGAGCCTTCGGCACCATCCTCACCTTCCTGCGGGCGGGCAAGCTGCGGCTGCTGCGGGAGATGTGCGCCCTGTCTTTCCAGGAGGAGCTGCTCTACTGGGGCATCGCCGAGGACCACCTGGACGGCTGCTGCAAGCGCCGGTACCTGCAGAAAATCGAGGAGTTCGCCGAGATGATGGAACGGGAGGAAGAGGAGGAGCCTCTGGACAGCGAGGACCAAGACACTGAGGGTCCGTCCACCAGTGAGGGCCGCCTGGGCCGCTGTATGAGGAGGCTGCGGGACATGGTGGAGAGGCCGCACTCGGGGCTGCCTGGCAAGGTGTTTGCCTGCCTGTCCGTTCTGTTTGTCACCGTCACCGCCGTCAACCTGTCTGTTAGCACCCTGCCCAGCCTCCGGGAGGAGGAAGAACAGGTAAGACTTTCTGTGACTCCAAAGACTGGCTATAACTTCATTCGCCATTACCACCTTCCCTGGGCAGCCTTCCCTCACCGTGCTGGTTGAATAGCCTCCATGGTGCTCGACATCAAACTGTGTGGATGTGTTTGCTTCCATCTTCTCTGCCTCCCCCCTGGAGTCAGTGGCTGTGACTAAGGAGTCAGTGTCCTGATCTCTACTGTGTCCCCTACTCTCCCATCCTGTGAGATCTAGAACCAAACCCAAGAAAGAGGAGACCCTCAGCCTCTTCTGCAGACTGCAGGAGTGAGTGAGTGTGAATCCGACATGCCTGCCTCTGAGCTGGGCACATTCCAGAGGCCATGAAAACTGACCTGAGTCCTCTCTCCCCCTTCCTATCTCCCTTCTACAGTAATATCCCAAGCACCTTTTCTTAGTCATAAAAATAATTTTTATCCATAGGTCTGTGTGTTCGTGCATGTGCCCACCGGGTTAGCATGTCTCTGTGCACAGTAGGAAATTGTATATAAGACATTTACTCCCAGGGGGACACAGGCTATGTGTCCCCAAAAACCATGGGATGGGGGGAGGGGGGCTCTGCCCTCTGCTCCATCTTGTCTTCCCTCCAGGTCCTCCTGTGACCCCGTAGGGGATATGTTTCTCACAACCACCCAGCAGTTGAGGACACTGGGGCAGGCAGAGCCTAGGTTTGCCGAGTCTAGGTTCATGGAACCCACAGTCTCTATGCCCCATACAGCAGCTGGGGACCCAGGATAACCCCACAAAAGTACACAACTGCCCTACATAGCACCTCCCCCAAAGTGGACTTGGTTGAAATCTTCAGAACTATGGTGTTTGCCATATAAAAATGCACACTAGGCTTTTCTTACAGATGACAGAGAAAGGCCTTTGGTGAGAGCTGGGTACATGGGGGAGGTCGCCTAGTGACTCTCCTTACCTACAAGGCCCCTGGGCCTGTGAGTTGTGACTCCTGCTCCACGCATACAGGAACAAGGTACACACTGTACAGGCATTTGAGGGATAGGTTTGATGACATGAAGTGAACATAAATGTCATGCCAGCCAGCATTTATTGAGCACCAACTGGACACCCTGCGTGTGCTAAGCATTTTATGCTGTTCGGCTTAGCCTTTTCTTACCAGGAAAAAGTCCTTCTATCTCCAGATATCATGGAGAATGTGACCATCACTACTGTATTTACAACCCAGAGGGGATTGCTGGCATGGTCTTACACACTGAAGCTTTTAAAGGGATCTTAAGAAAACATGTGACTAATAAAATTAACTTTTGATGACCATAGGGACTGGGGACAAGGAGGGAGGGCTAGAGCCTGAACCTGAATCCCATCTCACCCACTCTGGCAGCATAGCTGTGGGACAGTTACTAGACCACTCTATGGCTCAGCTCCTGCCACCTGTCCAGGGGACTATGACCACTCTCAGTGAGTAAGGGGATCAGAACAGAGCATGTTATCTAGTACCTGGGTTGGTGGCCCCCTACTCCATAACCATACACGGGGGCTTGTGTAAGAGACCTCTTATACACCTGGGGCTACTTAGGTGGGGTGCACTCCAGGAAGGCTTCCTGGAGTAGGAGGGATTCCCATCTCAGGTTAGAGACATCAGAGTCCCCAGGTCAGATCACGTCCCCAGGCTGGAGGGCATTTTCAGAAAGACAGACTACACAGGTCCTCTGAGAACCTAGCCATGACCAAGACCCTTTAGAAAGTCTGCGACTGAGACATCTGTAGCTTTCCAGGGCTCCAGTCTCTTGGGGACTGTGTGCTAGGAGGATGCTGGCTCGGCAGGTGGGTGAGGGGCATGCAGGCTGCCTGAGTTTCATGGACTGCATCATCTGAGCACCTGTATCAATATTCTGATGTAGAAAGAAAGACTGGCAGAAAAGAAAAGGAGGGAAAGCCAGGCTGTGGTGGCGCACACGTTTAATCCCAGCACTTGGAAGACAGAGGTAGGCGGATCTCTGTGAGTTCAAGGCCAGCCTGGTCTACAGAGCAGATGCCAGGACTATTACACAGAGAAATCCTATCTCGCAAAACCAAAAAAAGGGAAAGGGATAGAGAGAGAAAGAGAGAGAGAGGGAGGGAGGCAGGGAGGCAGGGAGGCAGGGAGGCATATACAAGGCACGGGAGCTCCAGCCGCTGGAGGAGTGCGATTGCCTAAGCTGAGGAAAGGGAAAGGCCCGGAAAACTGGAACCCGGCTGGCAGCTGCCCAGGAGTCTGTCTGGAAATCAGAATCAGCAGCTAGAGCGGTGCCCCCAGGGCCTGGTGGCATGGAGAGGCAGGGAAGAAGGGTGCCCAACCCAGGCTAGAGCTCCTTCCCTGCTGGCTTGCTGGTGTGACCCCCGCCCTGTCTCTCCACAGGGCCAGTGTTCCCAAATGTGTCACAACGTCTTCATCGTGGAGTCCGTGTGCGTCGGTTGGTTCTCCCTGGAGTTCCTGCTCCGGTTCATCCAGGCGCCCAGCAAGTTCGCCTTCCTGCGGAGTCCACTGACCCTCATTGACCTGGTGGCCATCCTCCCGTACTATGTCACGCTGCTGGTGGATGGCGCTGCCTCCAGCCGCCGCAAGCCAAGCACCGGGAACAGCTACCTGGACAAAGTTGGGCTGGTGCTGCGCGTGCTGCGGGCACTGCGCATCCTCTATGTGATGCGCCTGGCCCGGCACTCCCTGGGGCTGCAGACGCTGGGGCTCACAGCCCGTCGCTGCACGCGCGAGTTCGGGCTTCTGCTGCTTTTCCTGTGTGTGGCCATTGCCCTCTTTGCCCCACTGCTCTACGTCATCGAGAACGAAATGGCCGACAGCCCCGAATTCACCAGCATCCCTGCCTGCTACTGGTGGGCCGTCATCACCATGACAACCGTGGGCTACGGAGACATGGTACCTAGGAGCACGCCTGGCCAGGTGGTGGCTCTGAGCAGCATCCTCAGCGGGATCCTGCTCATGGCCTTCCCTGTCACCTCCATCTTCCATACCTTCTCCCGCTCTTACCTGGAGCTCAAACAGGAGCAAGAGAGGGTGCTGATCCGCAGGGCCCAGTACCTCATCAAAACCAAGTCGCAGCTCAGTGGCATGTCCCAGGACAGTGACATCTTGTTTGGAAGTGCCTCTTCAGACACCAGGGATAACAACTGAGGCCGGAAGACATCCCTGCCCTGCCTGCCAGCTACGGCTTCGTGCAACCACCGTCACCATTGAAGCCTGGAGAAGGACGTTACCGCTTTCAAGTCCTGCCCTGGCCCGGGACTGACCTGAGTGAACCACGCCACAAGAAGGATATGTGCCACATCACCGAGAGTCCCTGCCCTCCCTCAGAGCCCAGAAGTGAAAGGGAAGCGAGCTGAGGCCAGCACCTCACCCACCCCAGCCTCACATCTGTTCCCCACCCTCAGGAGCCCACTGGCTCCTTTCCACATGTAAAGAGCACACAGGGGACTGTGTGGAGAGAAGTCCAGACAGCAGGCAGCCACACATGACTTTAATGCGTCCGCTGAAAAGGGAAAAGCCCTCCACTGAGGCTCTCAAGGAAGGAGCGGTGTCTCTAAGTGAAGCCAGCAGCAGGGTAGCAGAAGTGAAAGGGCCATGTTGCTGGGGTCTCGGGGCTAGTGAGACCCCGGTGGGATGGGAGAAAAGGGAACAGACAGACCTTTAGGGAGACCACCATGGATGCTGTGTTCAGCCTCCTGCTGCTCCAGACTCCCAAGCCTGTCCTTCATCCTGCTTCCTGTCACCTCCACCCTGTCCTCTTTTATTTGAGAGCCCCCTTTCCAGACTCCCCTCATCCCAGTGGGGGGACACCTAAGCCGGTCAGCTCTACTGACTTTAAAGGTGAAATCGCTTCATTTTATGGCTTAAAATAAGTGAGATTTTAGCCCACTCCAATTTATTTTAATATTACAAAAAAAAAAAAAAAAAGCACTTTATACCCCTTACCAGATCCTCAGTCTACGCCCTGGGAGGTCTTGGGAGTGTGTGGAACCTCTTCTGTGCCCTCAAAGGGAGCCACTCCCTGGTCTCAAAAGCATAGTTTGTGCACCAAGAGGGACCCCAGGCCAAGCTAGAAGACTCCATCTCAGCTCACTGTATCTGAGTCCTGGGTGCCTGGCACTGAGAGGAAGCCACACATGCACATGTACACACATGCACATGTACACACATGCACATGTACACACATGCACATGTACACACATGCACACACACTTGTCCCCAGCCTCACAGGTGCAGCAGCTTTCCTGACTGCTTTATCCCACATCCCAGCTGCCTTCTCTCTGTTCAGCAGCAGAAATTGCGCATTGAGACACGTCTGGTTCTGATTGTGGGTGGTGCAGCTCAAATCCCTGCCTGCTGCCACAGTCTCCAGCTTTTCCCACACCTCCACACCAGTCCAGACAGTCCTCCGGCCCCTCCCACACCTCCACACCTGTCCAGACAGTCCTCCGGCCCCTCCCACACCTCCACATCTGTCCAGACAGTCCTCTGGCCCCTCCCACACCTCCACACCAGTCCAGACAGTCCTCTGGTCCCTCCCACACCTCCACACCTGACCAGACAGTCCTCCGACCCCTCCCACACCTCCACACTTGTTCAGACAATCCACTGACCCCTCAAGCCTCCATTCAGACACACCCAGCCCACCCCATCTCATCGTGGGCCTTCACCCCTGCAGAGCCATCTGCTGGAATGCCCTCCCTACAGAACACTGCATGGCTAACTCATTCCTTTCAATGCCTCCCTGTCCTGAGCACCCACTCCTGCAGATTCCCATTTTCTCCTTTCTCTGCAGGATCTTCACCAGGTGAAACTCATTTCTCGGCTCCTGAGCTCTGGTTTGTCTCCTACAGGACCAGCTCAGTATATACTGGTAGGGACTCCAAAGCGGCTCCCTCCCTGCTGCCTCCCAGGACTTCGGGCAGGTTAGCACCTAAGAGGTGCTCAGAAAACATTTTTGAAAAGCAGAATAAAGGGGAAACAGCAAAAAGGAACAGAGATGGAAAATGTATCCATTACAGTTTAGATCTGAACTGTCCCTGACTATCTAGAGCCATACCACCCCAAATGTGCCTGATCTCATGTGAAATGTCATCCAGAAGCTCACATGTCAAAGACTTGGTTCCCCATGCAGAGGTGGGACCTCTGGTAATGGGGTCACGAGGGCTCTGACCCCATCAATGGATCAACCCATCATAAATCCACAGCTTTCAACGCCCGCTGGGAAGCGGTAGAAACCTAGGGGGTGGGGCCTGGTTGGAGGAAGTAGATCATCAGAGATCTGCCCTTGAAGGGTGTGTTGCTCCAGATAACTTCCTCTTGGTTTCTCTCTGCTTCTGGCTCCAGTGAGGGGAGCAGCTGAGTCCCACAACATACCCCTATCGGGATGCTGCACCTTGAAGTGGGCCAGAAACAATGGAGGCGAATGACCATGGACTGAGACCGGAAACCAAAGTAAACCTTCCCTCCTTTGAGCTGCTATCCTCTGGTGTTTTGTCATAGCAATGGTAGCTGTCTGTCACCGAGTTTATTTTTAACACTGGAGCCTGGGTCCCTGGAGCACCCCCACACACACATCTTCTCCTTACCTCACGGGAAGACATAGCCATCTCTGCACGGCATACCCACAAGCAGGCAGAGTGGAAATACCATCCAAACCCCAAGGGCCTCCTTTAAAGCTCCTCTGACGCCTGCTCCAGTGACTCAGCTCTGCAAAGAAAGTTTTCCTACTAATTAGCATCACCTTCCCTGACCCAGCAGATGTCACAGCCCAACCACTTCAGGGTGGCACCTCAGAGTGGTGGGATACCCTTTCCCCTCAAAGGTGGCTGTGAGAAACAGCCTATGAATGCATTAGGCAGGGTGTAGAGGGAGCCTTCTGCAGGCGGAGTGTGGAAAGAAATGCCACTTGTCGGGGAGGGGACCCTCCAACTGAAAACGGGGCCTGGAGTGTGTGGGGAAGCTGTGGGGTCTGTGGCCGGGGTCTCTAACCTCACCTTGCAGGTTTAGCTCTGCCCTGGTGAGTAAGGCTGAAACATAGATTGGCCACCTCCCAGGACCTCACCTGGGGATGAGAGGCTCCAGATTCCACCAACATAGCGAAGAGAACTCAGGCCCAAACTAAGAAACAGGGCACCTAGGACACCCAGCAAACTGTTCTAGAACAGAGGGCAATCTCTAGGCCAGGGATTTTGTCCTCATAGGCAGGGACTCACTGTCCATGGGCCATCTGAGGCTACAAGACAGCTGTGGTCAGACCCAGATGAGAGATGCATTGGTCTGGTGTGACCTGGTGACCTTGCCTCACCTGGCCAGGCCCCTATGCTGACCCTGTTGGCCTTGAGTGCAAACCTTGGCTCTAGAAGAATTTAGGAGACTTGGCAGTGTCAGTCTGTAAGTCACATGGCTGTCCCTACCTAGGACCTGTCAGACACTTCAGAGTCACAGCGGACAGGAGCAGAATCCCAGCCCTGCCTCGGAGTGGCCCAAAACCAAAGTGCAGTGACTGGGTACCTTGTCTTTGACACCAAAGAGAGCGAAGGACCAGAAGACTCAGATACTCAACACTTCCAGCTTCAGAATCCAAACACTGCCAAAACTACACCATGAGGAACATGTCAGGATTTCACATGAAAACAAACCTGACTCCGACCTCCCTCACACTTGGTCCCATCCTGTCCCAGTGCCTCAATGTACCCAGTGAGACACTGTTATGTAACCAGAGCCTGTCTCCATGGGGGAGCTAATGGCTGTCAACACCTCAGCTGTGGGCGCGGCATCTTCCACATCCTTTTAGAAGGATCAGGGAGCCATCAGCAACACCCTCTGCTCAGCCAACTCTGGGGACCAAGGCCTGATCTTTGTGCGGTCCACACAGTGATAGGGAGAGAAATTGTGATATGTGAATTTGGCAGAAAAGAAACTGACAGTTGGTGATGCTGGTGACTTCCCAGAGGGTGACAGGGTCAGGGGAGGCAGAACACAGCCCCTTATGTGGAGGCCGTGAAGTCTGTGGCCCCGGCCACTCCAGAGGCCAAAGCAGGAGCATTGTCTACTCAGTGCCTGCCTGGGCAACTCTGGGAGCTTCTGTCTCAAAGTAAAAAAGTACAAAGAGGGTCATGGGGTAGTTTTCAGGGACACAGCATTCCCGAGGCCTTAATACCTCAAAAGGTATTTTGAAATGTTTGTCCAGAGAAGGACTTGCAGAGGAGATGACACTAAATACAGAGGGTGGCGATTCAAGCCCAGAGAAGGGCTGGCCTACACGTCCAGAGGTGGGGGCCATTCCACCAGCCTTGGAGAGAGCTGAGGACAGACACACACACTGCTGGACCACCTCAGTGGCCTGGCCCCTGACTCCCTCAGCTGCCCCCATCTCTTGCTGTCTCCCCTCATGCCTCTTCAGCTGCCCTGCCTGCTTACATCACCCTCTACTGGCTCTGGGCTGCAGGTCCACCCCACCACCTCCCAGCTGAGGTATCACGGGTGCCGCCTCCCTGTTTCTTCCTGTTTCTTCTTTCCTGCCCTCGGTCCTGCAGCCCAGGGAGCCTGTCGGATCTCTCACCTCTGCTCAGAGCCCAGCCCTGCCTGGCACCCTCACCCCTGCCTGTGATACAGACAAACACAAACACAATATCTCTGGGCATTTCTTCCTTTTTGTCTTCACCAGCATCACCAAAGACCAAGGGCAGTTGCTGCTTCCTGGGTCTCAGTCCCTAGAGACAGTCGTTTTCAAACCCACCTCCAGAGCCCTGACTCAACCACTTCCTGGGTGGGGTGGCCACCCCAGCACACAGTTCCTGTGCCATGTGCATTAGAACCAGGCACCAGGCAGCAAGGGATGGTCCCTGTGACCCGGAGACTGCTAAGATTCCTCAAACAAGCCAGTTCTGTGTCTGCCCACTCGCCTTCCCTCACACAGAAGCCACAGGGAAAGGCCCTGACACAGGCCTCCTAGCTCCCCTGGCCTCTCCCTGTGCCCCTCCCCTGAAGTGGCATGCTCTCTACCCTCGACATGCATGACAGGCTGACATACTGTCCTCACATGCTTCAGTAAGGGTCAAGCCTTCACTCATTTATTTCATGGTGGAACCCATGGCCTCACACATGCTAGGCGGGGACTCTCTCTACCCCGAGCTTTGCTTCCAGACCTCTTTTTACTTTTCATCTTCAGACAGGCCAGGTGGGCCCTGAACTTGTGATCCCCCTGCCTCAGCCTCCTGTGTCCCTGGAATTACAAGCCTGTATGACCAGGCCCAGCTTAAACCTATACACCTCTTTACCCATCTCTAAAAGCCATACTACCAAATGATTCATTACACAGTTGTTTGCTTGCGATCTTTCTGTCCCCCTTGATACGCAACCCTTTGAAAACAGGGAGCTTCCCAGAAGCACCGTGTCTGGGACAGAACCAGGCCCACACCGGCCCAAATGCACCAGCTGGATGCCTGTGCACATAGCCTCTACCAGTTTACCCTGGGGCTCTGCTTGGAAACAGATTCATCCTGTGAGGATCGCTGTCCATCAACGGTCTTTTATGTTGAATCAAATGGACGAGCAGGTGCTGTGGGGCTCATGTCGCAACCATAAAACAGCCTCACGAAGTTTTTAACTTGCTTTTCAGAAAAAACTCACTGTCTACCCAAATGACGTGTAAATATCCAGGCTTGGCTGGAAATAGATTTAAAGTCACCAACTAGCCTTGCTTAAAAGAAAAAAAAAAAAGGAGGGTAGAGGTAGAGATGGGGGAGGAGAGACTGAGTACAGAAGGAGAGGGGAGAGAGGAGGAGAAGGAAGAGGGGAGGGGGGAGGGACTAGCTCCTGAGGCCAGGTGATTGTGTAGCACCTACTGTCTGAGCACACTCTATTCTGTATACACGGGGCCCAGAAAGGAACACCTGTCACCTGCCCCTAGTGACAGGTCCGGTTAGTAGGTGGCTTGAGTTTATCTAAAAAGAGAATACAATAGGAAGCATCTTGCTTCGGAAGTTTAAGGGCATAACACATGTGGGGTGGTGCTCATCCACCAAGGCACCTGGGGACAGAATTCCAGGGGAGAGAGACCCACGAGAATGCAGCCAGGCTTCCTTCCTCTGGCCTCAGCTGGTGATCTATCCCCTGCAGAGCTCCCAGGGAGTGCTTTAGTTTTACAGGGAAAGAAAATGGAGGGGGCACCAGAAGCAGACCCCCAACACCCTGAATCTCATATACTGAAGACCTGAGTGGCCCTACCCACCCTCCACAGTCCTCAACACAACAGCAGCCTTGTCATAGAAGTGCAGGCTGGGACACTGATGGAGGTGGCCCTGCTGCAGAGCAATCCATCCCCCGATGAAGTTCTAACAGGAGCAGAATAGGCTGGGGTGGTGATAAGTCACTATCACAGCAATTTGACATTGCTGGCCACAGAATGCTGCTCTCCTCTGTCTCTCTGACAGCCCTGCTTGTTCATCTCAGGGTCAGTTCTGAGGTTGGACCAGCTGAAGTAAATCCATCTCCCCTCACAAGCCAGTCCCCAAGAAGACACATGATCCTGTGGCCACTCAGAGAAAGCCAGCTTAGGACCAATGGGGGCACCCTGTGGAAAGGAGAAGCTCTCTGCCTTCGATATGTCCCAGGCACATGGGGGATTCATGCTGCCAGTGGCTAGGCCAGGGGCCCACACCTCTGTGAGTTCAAGGCCAGCCTGATCTATATAGTGAGTTCCAGGCTAGCCAGGGCTGAGACCCTATTTCACAAATAAAATAAAAGGGGCCGGGCGGTGGTGGCGCACGCCTTTAATCCCAGCACTCGGGAGGCAGAGCCAGGCGGATCTCTGTGAGTTCGAGGCCAGCCTGGTCTCCAAAGCGAGTTCCAGGAAAGGCGCAAAGCTACACAGAGAAACCCTGTCTCGAAAAAAAATAAATAAGTAAAAAAATAAAATAAAATAAAATAAAAGGGGCCGGAGAGATGGCTCAGGGGTTAAGAGCACATGTTGCGCCAGGCAGCGGTGGCACACGCCTTTAATCCCAGCACTCAGGAGGCAGAGCCAGGTAGATCTCTGTGAGTTCGAGGCCAGCCTGGTCTACAGAACAAGATCCAGGACAGGCACCAAAGCTACACAGAGAAACCCTGTCAAAAAAAAAAAAAAAAAAAAAAAAGCACCTATTGCTCTTCCAGTGGACCCCAGTTCTGTTCCTAGCACCCACATGGTGCCTCATCATTTATTCCAGGGGATCCAACACCTTCTGGTACATGTACAAACATGGAGACAAACACACTCACATACAGATAAAATATCTTAATTTTTTTTTCAATTTTATAAAAAAGGGGGGTTGGGGATTTAGCTCAGTGGTAGAGCGCTTGCCTAGTAAGCACAAGGCCCTGGGTTCGATCCTCAGCTCAAAAAAATAAATAAATAAATAAATAAATAAATAAATAAATAAATAAATAAAAAAGGGAAGAGAAGGAACCAGGGCTTCCAACACTGTATTCGCAAGAACATCGCCTCCCCATCTCTATAGGAGAGACCTCTGTGCCCAGAGATGCCAAGGAGTGACTGCGCATCCCATCAGGGCAGCCCACAGCGAGACTAATGGTCATGGGTCCCAGACTTGGCCCAAGGATGGAGCTTATTCTGGGGTGCCAGCTCTGTTCTAGGCTCCCAGCTTATTCTGGGCTTCAGATAAACCCCAGCCTCAGTGCCACCACCATGCTCAACTGGGAATGGATTGGTACCTTCAATTTCTGCCTCTGAGGGAGACGCAGCACTTCTGTGTGCCCAGGACCCACAGGGTCCCCACAGTGCTTCATCGGGGTTCACTTCCTCATGCTAACACCAGCAAAGTAGCAAGGAAACCAGAATGAGTGTGTTTGGCATCTTTCCCTGCAACCAGAAGCACTCCAGCTGTTAGGCCAACTCCCTCCACAGGAGAGGTAACAAGGAAAGTGCTACTGGCATGTGATCTTCAGGGATTATTTGGGTTTTTTTTTTCTATTAGATTTAAGTTTAGTTGATTGGTTGTGTTTTCCAGACAGGGTCTCATGTAGCCTTGAACTTGCTATGTTGGTGAGGCCAGCCTTGAACTCCTGATCCTCCTGCCTCACAGAGAGCCACCATGCTCAGCTGAAGTCCAGTTCTTAAAAACAGACCCTGTCTGGCCGACATAGGTGACGCAATGAGGTAAATCATGTGACAGACCCAGTAAGAGTGAATGTGGTCCTCAGGAAATGCTCATGGAGTAGCAGATCTCACCACTGTTCTTAACTGTCCATCAAGGAGCAGACAGCCACAGTGGAAGGTCTGCTCACCTAACAGCAAACAGACAGGGAGGGGGGAGGGGAGGGGCGTTCCGCTTCAGCTGAGTTTTCCTGGCGCCACCGCCACCACCAGCACCGTGAAGGCTTTCACACATGCTCCATCTGCCTGCACCCCAGCTGCTAATTGCCAATGCATGTTCGCACCTCAATAGCAGACTTGGCAAAGCAGCTGGAGAGTTTTTCATTAGCCTTTAGGAGACAAGCTGCTTCGCCTCATTACTCAGCCTCCAGGCTCCACCCTCCTTTCCCGGTGGTGACAGTCAGAGTCCAGGCTTGGGTCACCTTCCAAGATGCTCCCTTCAGACCCGGGGAGACATGGATTCCTGGCTGTCTCTCCTCTACGAGGCAAAGCATGATGGTATGAAAGGCTGGGTGGCTCTCTGTCTGCCACTCATGGCCTGGGTGGCCTTGAGCTGGTTATTTAACTCCTCTGAGCCTTTTTTTTCTTGTGTGGAAAATGGAGATAATATTGGCTAGGTCTGTAGCTTGGTTGGCAGAGTGCTTGCCTAGTATGTATGAAGTTCTAGGTTCAATCCCCAGCCTTGCATAAACTGGATGTAGTGGTTAAGGTGTGCTTGTAATCTTAGCAATTGAGAGGTCGAGGTAGGAGGTCGGGGCCAGCCTGGGCTAATGAGATCCTGTCTGCCCTCCCCCTAAAAAAAAAAGAAAAGAAGGAAGGGGGGCATTGAGACTCTTCCCACCAAGGACCAAGTGAGGACATGAAGGAAAAGAAGTGAGGTGCACAGGAAAGTGTCTGAGAAAGTAGCGATTCTATCCAAAACTACCATTTTAGGAAGGACCACTGTGTTCCTAAGTATCCAAAACCCAACAACGACTGCTTTATGGGGACAAATTATGATGAGGGAGGTAACTGGAAGCGAAGCCAGTTTTAAGTTCCTGAAATTGTAAAGACCAGGGTCATGCCAGCCTCGCACAGACAGGCTGCACCATGCCGCGGTCCCTTTCTAGTTTACAGCTCCCATTTATATTCATCTCACT
The DNA here is from genome assembly GCA_902168415.1 of Peromyscus melanophrys. Classification (NCBI taxonomy): domain Eukaryota; kingdom Metazoa; phylum Chordata; class Mammalia; order Rodentia; family Cricetidae; genus Peromyscus; species Peromyscus melanophrys. Next base: position 25,171 of record CABHPR010145028.1, read on the forward strand.
CCTGCATTCTCCGCGGTGATTACTGACAGCTAAGACTCTCTTCATGGTGACAACATGGCTGCCGCAGGCCCAGACTCTCATCTTCTCAAGACCAAGTCCAACAGGAAAGCCCAAGAGCTAAAATAACTGCTGCATACATAAGCCCCGATATCTACTCTGAGCCGAACAGCTTAACCATGTGCCCAGCCCTGAGCCAATGAGACCCCGGGGGTGTGGTCTGAAAGCAGGTAAGGGATAAAACCCAATGGAGCCCACCGTGTCTCTCTACCGCCCTCTGTGGAGAGAAGTGGATATAGCACTAAGTGTAAAGGCCAGGTGTTGAAAGGAATTCTGTTCTCGATCAGAATGAAGGCTTTAACCGGCTCACGCGCCTGCCTGGCAGAGCTGCAGAGAGAAAACCGTAGTTGCAGCCAGGAACAGAGGGGACCGGTAAGAAAGCCTTTAGCCCACCTTTGCCTGCCCTTCCGCCTTCACAGACGCAACAGAAACCACAGCAGGGGCACCTAAACGATGCAATCCCCAAAGGTCAGTTCCCCTGGGGTAGAGAATTCTGTTTGGATGCATCTTACTTTCCAAGGACAGATGGGCAGGAAGCTGGGTCTTCAGAGTAACCATGTTGGGAAGCAATAGGACCTAGAAGGAAGGAAGGTCATGGAATCTTCCCTTAGCAGAGATTATAGTAGTTCTCATGAGACCCCCATTTAGATCCAATGAGAGTGAATTACTATAAAGAGCAGGCCTGTGCCACCCCCACCCCCTACCTCCTCACCACATGATCTCCCCCTCTTCCACATACAACCAGCATGATGCCATCCACCAAAATGTGACCTAGCCAAGGAGATGTCTCCCCTGAGTACAACCCAGTACACCATGCCCTTGAACCTCCACAACTATGAGTCAAATCATTTCTTTTCATGCCATAAGACCCAGCCTGGGGGAATTCTCTTATAGCGACAGAAAGCAGGCTCGTACACCCAGCTCTGAAGGTACAGCCATCATCCCTAGTTCTAGAGGTGGCCAGCACAGGCCTGTAGCCAGCACATGAGTACATAGAGTCAGGCAGCTAGAGGCAGGAAGCCATTGCTGAGGCTGAGGTGGGTCTCTTATGGCCAGACTGCTAGGTACATAGGCCCAGTCTGGAATGTTCTTCCTGACTGTGTGAGTCAGCTTCCCACACCATGACCAAACACCTCAGATCAGCTTGGAGGAGGAAAGGTCTCTCTGGCCGTGATTTCAGAAGTTTCCATCGATGCTGCTTGGCCTGTCACTTTGAGCCTGTTGTAAAGCCGTGGCCAGAAAGGCGGGGATGGGAGGGTTGGGGGGGGGGCCCTGCTCACTGCAAGGCAAAAAGAACAGGGAGAGTGGGGGGGGAGAAAACAGAGAGGGGAGAGAATAGAGACAGTCAAAGATGCGGAGGAGATTTCTGCCTAGATTCCCAGCACTCATGAAGCTGAGGCAGGAGAATTGCTGAGAGTTTGAGGCCAGCTGGGACTATATGGTGAGTCCCTGACCATTCTGAGATCTGTCCAAAACAATAACAAAATCTAGCGTCTCCCACCAGCAGCTCCAGGGGCAGCTGAGTCTCGACAGCCACTTAGCAATCCCTGGGTTCAGTATCCTAGTCACTCCCTGCTGTCCTGCCTACTGAAGCTTCTCAGGGGGGTGGTCCTCCTTAGACTAGAAAAACACCCCCCTCCTACCTCTGACTCTTCCCTGGAGTGGGGAAGTGCGGGATGCATGAGGAGACCCCTCAGTGCTTGGCCGTGTCTAAAGTTTCTCCTCCCCTCCACCTCCCTGTGCTTGCCCTGGTTTATAGAATCCCAGCAAGATGGCAGGGTTGCTCATGAATACTCCTCCGGCTTCTGTGCTGGCTAGTTTTATGTCAACTTGACACAAGCTAAAGTCATCTGAGAGGAGAGAACCTCAATTGAGAAAGTGCCTCCTGGGGCTGGAGATGGCTTAGCTGTTGAGAGCACCATCTGCTCTTCCAGAGGGCCGGAGTTCAATTCCCAGCACCCACACGGCAGCTCACACCTGTCTGTAACTCTAGTTCCAGGGGATCTGACACCCTCACACAGACATACATGGAAGCAAAACACCAATGAATATAAAATAAAAATAAATTATATAGAAAGAAAAAAGAAAATGTGTCTGTAAGATCAGGCCATAGGCAAGTCTATAGGACATTTTCTTAATTGGTGATTGATGGAGGAGGGCCAGTCTATTGTAGGTGGTGTCATCCCTGGGCTGGTGGTCCTGGGTTCTATAAGAAAGTAGGTTACTGGGCGGTGGTAGTGCATGCCTTTAATCCCAGCACTTGGGAGGCAAAGGCAGGTGGATCTCTGTGAGTCCGAGGCCAGCCTGGGCTACAGAGTGAGTTCCAGAACAGTCAGAGCTACACAGAAAACCCTGTCTTGAAAAACCAAAAAAAAAAAAAAGTAGGCTGAGCAAGCCAGTAAGCAGCCCCCTCCATGGCCTCTGCATCAGCTCCTGCTTCCAGGTTCCTGCCCTGCTTGAGTTCCTGTCCTGGTTTCCTTCTGTGATGTGGAAGTGTAAGCCAAATAAACCCTTTCCTCCCAAATTTGCTTTTTGGTCATGGTGTTTTGTCACAGCAATAGAAACCCAAACTAAGACATCTTTTTTTTTTCTTTTCGAGACAGGGTTTCTCTGTGTAGCTTTGTGCCTTTCCTGGAACTCACTCTGTAGCCCAGGCTGGCCTCAAACTCACAGAGATCCACCTGTCTCTGCCTCCTGAGTGCTGAGATTAAAGGCGTGCGCCACCACCGCCCATCTCAAGACATCTTCTTTGACCCATACTGATTTACATGCATGTTCCTGTGCCTCCCTCTTTAGCACACATACACTAATGGATCTGGACACTGGCTTCCCCTGCTGAGCCATTGCGACGTCTGTTCCTTGTACTTCATCGCCACCTACTGGTCATTTTCAGAATTACAACCTGGGATCAAGGCTGGCTTTCTCAGCCCACCTGCTTGTAAATAGCCAGATTCTGTATACTGACTTAAAAGTAGTAGAAGCTATTTGTGATTTTCTTTTGTTTTGTTTGAGACAAGGCTTCTATGTGTAGCCCTGGATGTCCTGGAACTCGTTCTGTAGAATAGGCTGGCTTCAGAGAGTCTCCCGTCTCTGCCTCCTGAGTGCTAGGATTATAGGCATGTGCCACCACCACCTGGTTTATTTGTGCTTTTTTTTTTTT
>CABHPR010145029.1:0-10416 GCA_902168415.1 Peromyscus melanophrys
TCCTGAAGGAATGGAGGCAGAGATGGATTTCAGGACCCTGCAAATACACTGCTGCAAAGCTGGGGATGAGACTTGGGAATTAGTAAAGGATGGCTGTAAGGAAAGTAAAGATCTCTCCTGATTTCCAGGCCAGTATGGCCAGCAGGTTCTCAGGTAGAGCACAAAGACATTTTCATTCAAGTATATCATGTCCTTTGATCATAGTCTTTCCTTTCTTTCCTACTCTAATCCTTCTCCCTATATTTACACACACACACACACACACACACACACACACACACACACACACACACACACACATTATATATATATATATATAATTACTCAAACAAACACACACATATTTATAATGTATTCTAGGATATACATATGTGACAAAACATGATAGATTTTCTTTCTGAGTCTAGATTCTGACACAACAGGAAAAACTAATTGTTTTCTCAGGTCAAGAAGATAAAAATCTCTGGTCTGAATGGAGACCTAACAGCTAAAGCTACCAAAAATGTAAAAAAAAATTGGTCAAAAATTAAGTATTATTCCACTTGTGCTAGTGAGTCACCTGAACTAGAGACCACTCACAGAAAATGACCTTACCCTCATGGTATACTAAAGAGTTAGATGCAATAATAATACTTCTAATGAGAAACTGTAGTTTTCTTTCCTGGAATTCTTTTTCTCCTTGCACACAGCCTCTTACAAAATGGTTTCCCTGCCTTTCTGAATTACTCAAAGAAGCAAAACTTTTACTTTTCTTCTCTTTTTAAAATTATTTTTCATATACTACATCCTGACTGCAGCCTCCCCTCCCTCTACCCCTCCCATTCCTCTCCCATCTCCCCTCACCCCCAGATCAACTGCTCATCCCATCCCTTTCTGCAAAGAGCATACATCCCAGGGATCTGAACCGAGTCACAATAAGACTAGGCATGATCCCTTATATCAAGGCTGGGCAAGCATCCCAGTAGGAAGAAAAGTGTCCCAAGAGCAGCCAAAAGACTCAGAGACATCCACCCCCACTCCCACTGTAAGGAGTCCCACAAAAACCCCAAGCTAAACAATCACATATACACAGAGGACCTAGTAGAGACCCATGCAGACTCAGTGGTTGCCACTTCAGTCTCTGTGAGACCCCATGAGGACTGCTTAGTTGATTCTGTGGGCTCTGATGTCTTGGTATCCTTGATTGACCACTCTGGCTCCTACAATCCTTTCTGCCCCTCTTCCATGAGGTTCCCAGAGTTCCACCTAACAGTTTGACTGTGGTCTTCTAAATCTGCTTCCATCGGCTGCTGGACGAAGCCTCTCTGTCTTCTATTTCATTTCTAAGCACATTTTCCCCATTACTTTGTTCTTCTCCAACACTCTTATCCTTCTTTTCCTAAACCTCCCCATGCCATCATGATACTGACTTCCGCGACAGTTTAATAACATGTCATGTCATTTCCTGTTCTTATATTATTGTTGCTTTTCCTTTTCTTCTTTGCCCTGGAAGCTTCTGAGATAGATAGCTAACCTGCTCCTAGGATTTGATTTTAAATTGTAATAAAATTGTCCAGTTTGAATAAACTTTGCTATTTGTTGCTCAACTTTCAAACTTTTTCTTCGTTTAATTCTTTAAGTGGCTGAGAAAATAAACCTATTCTTTGAGTCCAGATTACATTAGTTCTATAACTTATTATTATATTTACTTTCTTCTATTTTCCTGAAAATGGTAAATTTTCTTATGAAATTACTAGAGATAAACAGAGGGAAAAAAGCTCCCAAACACAGACATAAACAAGGAAATTTTACTTACTTCTGACCAATTTCAAAATAGATCTTATCACTGAAAAGTTAACATTCTGTACATGAATCTTTATACAGTGTTCTAGTTTAATACTTAATTGTAATGGACTTAATCACATATATTTAACTAAGGAATACTCCAAACTGAATATAGTATTTTGGACTATAGTATTACTATGCTGTCACATCTATTTCCGAAAAATAAATATCTTACTGTATCAGCAATGAAAACTTACATCAGTAATTATTGGAATGAATGATTATACTAACAAAACATAAAGTACACTCAATAATCTAAAAATGTCAGTGCATACTCTTTCTGACAAAGGCCACCTTAAGTCTACTTCAGTGTAACTTAATATAAAATGCCTTCTAAGTAAACCTTTTCTGGTTACTTTAGAAATTTTTGGTTTTTGATTCCTTTGGAGTGTACATATTTATAAGAACCACACTATGACTCACTCTGCTCCTCTACACCCTTCCTGCCACGATGGACACAAAGTATTGAAACTATATACCAAAAAATATCCTTTTCTCATTAAGTTTATCAAATTCCGGTACCTTTCCACTGTGATACAACCCTAACTAATATTGGTGAACCATGTGATAGAAACTGCCCATGCAGTTTAGCAACAGAGACCTGAGAAATGAACTGCTCTGATTTTAGCCCTTGACTGAAGTGTGGAAACATCTTTGGCACTGTCCTTGTCAGAGGCCAAATGGCCAGAAGTGTTTTAAGTCTCTGGTTTCTTGTTATCCATCTTCTGTAGCTAGAGTTTTCCTGCCTGGCCCACAGTCAGGACAAATCTCTGTCACCCTCCAGTTCCACAGCCGCTCAGACCCAACTAAGTAAACATAGAGACTTATATTGTTTAAACTGTTTGGCCTAATGGCTCAGGCTTCTAGCTATCTAGTTCTTACATCTTAAATTAATCCATTTCTATAAATCTATACCTTGCCACGTGGCTCGTGGCTTACCAGCATCTTCACATGCTGCTTGTAATGGCGGTGGCTGGCAGTGTCTCTCTCTGCCTTCTTGTTCTCTCAATTCTCCTCGCTGTTAGTCCCGCCTATACTTCCTGCCTGGCCACTGGCCAATCAGTGTTTTATTTATTGACCAATCAGAGCAATTTGACCATCCCAAAGCTATCTTCCTCTTTTACTCAAATGAATGGGCACTACATCCAGGGAGCTGTATGTGAGGACATAAGCAAACCTGAATTGCTTGAACACCTTGTGAATGCTCCAGATGGATTTGACCAGCTTGTGGTCCATTCTAAACCTAGAAAATTTTATTAACCCTTATTTGAGACCCTCCATGACAGCCCAGCTGTTGGAAACTACTCTTACTATTCAAATCTAATTGATCTCTATCTCTAAATTGCTAATCTATGAACTTATCATAAATTCCCTTTAAAAACTTACTTTCCAAGTATCAGTGAAAGTCATTATTCAAGTTTGCCAGACAAAGGGCTCTGAATTCATTGGCTGGGATGGTTTTCATGGCCATTGATTTCCCGGATACCTGCTTTGCATTCGATTACCCAGCTATGTTGGGAAAGCCTGCCTGGTTCTCAGGGAATTTCAGTTTCTATTTTCCTTATGTTCTTGCACTATGTTAAATAATGCCTTCTCCCCAGCTGCTTTAAGTTAGAATCAATCCCTTTAAAGTGAATTAGATATTTGGAACATCCTGAGAGGAATATGATGATTTACATGTCACTTAGAATGAATACTTGGAACTGCAAAAGATAGTAAGAACAAGGGCAAATTTTTGACATATCAAAGGGAAAATGTTAGATACAGTAACTGGAACACATTTGAAGCTAATGGCCATGTTAGAGAAGATTCAGAAGCAACACTGTGCACATTTCATTATATTTACCTTATTCTGAACCCATTAGCTAAACCCGAGAGTAAAAATAAATAAATAAATAAATAATAGAATTTGTAGTCTGCTAAAAAACTTCAGTTCTTTCCCCCAACACACAAAGAGTGATCTGTGAATAAGTGACTGAGCCATCATTAATTAATGGGTTTGCTGTCTTGCATTTAATCATTTCACATAAATCAATATGCTTGCAAATATTATGCATGTTCTACATAAAAAAGTTACTCTACTTTCATGGTAAGGAAGCATTAGATAGTTTTTTATGAAGCATGGGATCTAGAGAAAGGAACACCTAAACTAAATCCCAGATCACATATTAACCATGTGATATTTATCTCAATTACTTAATTCCTCTGAACTTTTATCTTCTTGACTTTAAAGCAAAGATAATCAAGCTCCCTCACAGGGCTATTTTGAAGAAGAATGAGGCTAATATTTGTGTACCATTTAACAGAACACATTATCATACTGTATCAAAGTTTATTAAGTAAAACAAAAAAAGTAAAGCAATAATGAAAACTAATATATTAACTTACTAGAATGATTTTAAAACTTAATCCTTTGATGGTTCTTTAGTGTAAGAATCGATTAAAAAATGTACACACAAAAAAATAATAAATACACACATACATAAACATATAACATGTGGCTTGAATGTGGGAGCCCACAAAGGTTTCCTAGTGAGATCTGAGCTTGCTTTACCCAGCAGGACTACATAAGGGGATAGACTGACCATGTGCATGGTTACGAGGTGTTTGGAAAGGTCTCCTTGGCATTCCTATAAAAAAGTCCTTTAAAAGAGACAGAAGGGGCTGGTGAATTAGGATCCAGGTCCTCCCGAGGCTATTGTGTGTTTCTATCTGTCTCTCTCTCCCCTCTATATTTCTATCTAAATCTCTTATCCTTCACTCTTCAAGAGTAACCTGGGGAAAAAGGTGGGGGCAGGCCCGCCACACTTGAAGAACTGATATCTGATTGGGCAACAATTTAAATAGAATCATTGCATCGTTATATAGGTATACAATAAGGATATTTTTTTTTAATTTTATATGTTTAAAATCATTTTTGAAGAGGAAAATTCTTTTTGGAAAATCAAGCTTGAACAAAGTTACCAATTTGGTGTATGTATATGTGTTTTGTGTAATCCATTGGTAATATATTTTAGGTCTTTACCATGAGCATTTTTAAGAAGGTCAATGTAGGTCTTATGTATAATATAAAACTATTGAATTTATTTTTTATCAACTTAATTCCTCATAGTGTCAAAATATTTTTTGATGTTTGATCTTTCCATAAAGTGTAATTCTTAAACTTTTTATAGTTTTTAGCTTTTACTAGTGCTCATTTTATAGGCTGTATAGATACTTTGTGATTATTTTTAAGTCACACATGGAGATTACTCTGCAGTCCAGTAGTTAATACCATTGGCTGTTCTTATAAAGAACCTTGGTTTGGTTCCCAGAAGCCACATGGTAGCTCACAATCACTTTTAACTCCAGTTCCAATCGATCAGATGCCACTCCATGCCTCTGTGCGCACTACACTTGCATAAACACTCAAAACACACAAACACATAAAATATTTTAAAAACTCTATGTTGATGTCTATATTCTATCCCATTGTTGACTTTTAAAATAACTACATTTAAATTACACATATGTATTTTACAAGATGACCCTTATGTTTATAAGATTCATTGTTCATTTTATACACATTAATAGATAATGTTATTATTTTGTTGTGCCAATTTGCACCAATATTATATATATATTGCTCTTGTCAAATACTGTCTCTTGCTGTGGGATGGTCTGTATGTCAAACATGTTGCTTATTGGTCAATAAATAAAGCACTGATTGGCCAGTGGTCAGGCAGGAAGAAGTATAGGCGGGACAAGGAGGAGAGAATTCTGGGAAGTGGAAGGCTGAGGAGACACTGCCAGCCGCCACCATGACAAACAGCATGTGAAGATGCCGGTAAGCCACAAGCCATGTGGCAAGGTATAGATTTATAGAAATGGATTAATTTAAGATATAAGAACAGTTAGCAAGAAGCCTGCCACGGCCATACAGTTTGTAAGCAATATAAGTCTCTGTGTTTACTTGGTTGGGTCTGAGCGGCTGTGGGACTGGCGGGTGACAGAGATTTGTCCTGACTGTGGGCCAGGCAGGAAAACTCCAGCTACAATCTCTTATAATCATTTTCAAAGTATTTATTAATGAAACAACAAGATTTTCATGGAAAACCTGTTGTTAACGTTTGTGCATGTTTGTGCTTCTAGAAACTACCTAGTGATAATTCCTTTAATTGATAATTTAAATTTCATCATCTTTTAAAATTAATTTAAAGTTGAATTAATCATAGTTTCTCAGAACATTTTTTATACTTGAATGTTTTCTATTTTATAATTTCTTAAATTTTTAAGTGGTAAACTGCATGGTATTTACACATTATATTTAGCACATTTTATCTCCAATTACTATTAGTTACTAGAAAATGATTAGATGAAAAGTCGTGATTTTTCTACACATAATCTGTAAAACTAAAGTACCCATTCAAGAAGTGAAAATTTTAGTTCTATAAAACTCACATTTCATTATTAATTCAATAATAATAACATTGAAACATAGAAGAAAATACTACTTTTAATTAATTAAACCAACTATTTCAAAGTAAATCCTCATGTTACAAATAAAATATTCACAAATTTAATATATAGTAGTTGATATGCTTCTTTGAAGAGAAACAAATAAATATATACTATGTCTGTAATTCAACCCATTTCCTGTCAGTTTTGTAAACATTCCTAAAAGATTTTATTATATTTGGAAATAATTATTATGATTGATCATCAGTATGTGATTAAATTATAAAATTATATACCTTTTCCCCTTGCTGAGAATGTGTTCTACATATATGAGTAGCATTCTGAAGGCTGTTTTTTTAATTCTCAGCAGTAAAATTAAAGTTGCCATCAATGAAATGTGTGAAGATCTTTGGAGAATGATGGATGCTATCACATTTGCATACAATGAATTTGGGATAGTGGAGAAATACATAAAAAATTTGGAAAGTCTGATGTTTCTGGTTCTCTTCTTTCTTGGAAAAGTAAATTAGAAAAAATAGCCGAAAGGGTCTTATAGGTTCTATAACAATATTACTTTTGCTAAATATATTTATTTAATCCAGTTACATCTTTTCAAATGATGTACATGGTCTTATTTGTTTTACAGTGCTGTAAATTAAGAACAACATTGAAAAATGGTTTTAATTACATACTCTCAGTGTAAGATATAGTTATCTTTTTTTTTTCTTTTGAAAAGCTCATATATTCTTTCATAGAGGTATGGTTTACTGTATCCTTCATTTTGTTTTGGTTTGCCTTGTTTAAGTTACAATTATATGTTTCTAGGCTGTCAGATTTCTTAGTACAAGTTCTGGAATGGAAGAAACTACAAAGGAACCATTACCTTGTCATGGGTCATTCCTGGTTATTTGGTACAGCCGATGTGAAGGCAGGGAATAGGTGAACTATTCCCCGCCATCTCCAAAGCCATCTGCTAAGCCGTTATGTTCAAGCCATATACTAGTGATAAGCTCACTTGCTCTGTGTGGTTTTAGTAATGCACAGGCTGAGCCAATTTTACTCTTCACAGCAAACTAATAGTGACAAGATTCTAAGAGCTCCAAATCTCCTTAACAATGGAAGACAAACAATTCCTGTGAGTCATTTTTACTTTCATCTGCCAACAGCGAAGTATGGCTCTCTGTTCTGATTCAGGATTGTTAGAAAACTTCAAACAGAAGTCTCAAATGAAACAGTTCTTCTAACTATTACACGTAAGACTTCAGATTTCATCACATTAAATAAAACCTTTAAGATTTTTGTCTGGCCTGGCGGTGGTGGTGCACGCTTTTAATCCTAGCACTTGGGAGGCAGAGGCAGGCGGATCTCTGTGAGTTCAAAGCCAGACTGGTCTACAGAGCAAATTCCAGGACAGCCACCAAAACTACACAGAGAAACCCTGTCTTGACAAACCAAAAAAAAAAAAAAGATTTTTGTCTGTTTTTTTTTTGTTGTTGTTGTTTGTGTTTTTATCTTGAACTAGCTGAAGGTATTCAAAGACAATGTTTCTATCATAAAAAGTTTTGGAGGGGAAGATGTGAACCTGCTAGTAGAACAACATCCTTTAATAAAGGAGAATGTGCCAAAAATCAGAAGGTTGAATAAAAACACAGCACAGAGAAAAGGAAGCTTTTTTATTTCTAAATTTGTTTCTTAATATATATTTACTTACTATTTAAATGTACTTTATAAAATTCCAATCTGAGTACAACATAAGTGAGTGTGGTTGTGACATCTCACACAGCACATTCCATGTATTTCGTTCATATTCTCCTTTCTCTCTACAACCTTCTTCTGAAAAAAAAAAATAAAAGAAAAAAGCCTTTTCTAATGCTGGGGTTTGTTAAAATTACATTTAATTAAAGTCAAAATGTCCTTCTGAGTTTGAAGGCATTTTGGAACACAGCATCAACCACAAACTTTTGTGGCTTCTCGGTTGATGGGACAAAGTTCAGGGCATAAGTTGGGATGAAACTGAGATCAGAGAAGCCTTTAGGGATGAAGTAGTGTTTGGATGACAAGGGCATTCTGCTTTGATGTACACTTTCTTTGGTTGGCTTGCACCTGCAACTCTCTTTCACAGGACTCCCACAACCTTTGGAAATGCTAGTTACAAAAGACTTCCTGCCTGCTGCTATGGAGAGGAGAAGTGATTGACAGGAGAGCAGGGCTTCTTTCGCCTAGGAGACAATGCTGAGGATAATGTACACATCAGCAGCTCCTCATCCTGAAGCTTTTTCTATAGGACTATGACATAAAACTATAAGCTTTCAAAACTTCTTCTTTTACTAGTTTCTTCCATTGATTTCTTATATTACTATAGAGTGAATTCTAAATATTTAATGTAGACACATACCTTTGTTTCAGGGGTATTTCTTACTTAAGCCATAAAATATTCTCTTTGGGTTATCAAGAAGAAAGGATAGCATCTCACTACTGGAAAATGGATTTAAAAGGATTGACATGATGCCTCAAAAGAACACTAGATAATAAGGAAACCATGAGGTATCTTCAATAAGCACTAGAAATTCTGTGGGTTGAATAAGAGAAACTGTGAATCCACTGTAAATGTGAAAACCTTGAAAGCCATACGGAGAGTTTGACTTTATGTCAGTATGTAAAATTGAATTATAAAGTTTGTGAGCCTACTGGGTTCAAAGATGACCAGGAGTTTAAAAAGATTCTGAATATAGAATTTAAAGAGAAAACATTTCAGTTTCCCAAGGCAACCTCAACTAATTGGGAGTTTCAATGTAGCACAAATTTATTTTGACCTGATTCTAGCACCAAGAGACTGAAATCAAAGTTTCTGCATGATAGTCCTGGAACTCTCCCTTGAATTTTCTTGCTGTTACATATGACACCTTGCAAGTAGGGAACCATGCTATACCTCAGGAGGAGAATCCCTGCCTAGCATGCAGGAGGCTCTAGGTACATTCCCATGTATAGCATGAGGCTGTAAGTTGATTCTCTAGTGCAACTGGTTTTAAAAAGTGGAGAAAACATGGGCCAAAGGAAGAAGGAACATTAATTTGTCAGCCAGCAAAGAAATGGCAATGTCTGTGGAGAGAACAAATGGGTTTTTTTCCTACAGAAATATAATGTATGCAATATAATTCATTTATATTAGGTTGTCTCTGAACTTCAGTAATTTCTTAGGCCAATATCAGAAAATTAATATTCTGTGTGTATGATCATAATCCTCAAACTCTAGACTGACAGTTGCTGGAGCCAAAAGTTCAAGGGAACTCTTTTGTCCTCTTCCTTTAAAATTTCCTGCTAAATAATATAGATTACATATTTACATTGTATATTCACTTATTTTGCTTTTAGTGGAAGATGCTAAGAAACAACAAAACAGCTTAATTATACCTTTTTTAAAATAACTGTTGTTGTTGTTTGAGACAGAGATTTCCTGTGTAGCCCTGGCTGTCCTGGAACTTGCTCTAGAACAGGCTGGCCTCCAACTCAAAGAGATCCGCCTGCCTCTGCCTCCTGAGGGCTGGGATTAAAGGGGTGTGCCACCACTGCCTGAGGCCAAACTTTCCAGTTTTAATTTTTGAGCTTACATTCTGTTTACCTGTACACTGTACTTTCAAGTAATAAAATTATACCTCAGTTATTTACCTACAACTTTATATATCATTCACTGCCAAGCAATGTCACTGGGTATTCTGACAGAAATTTCTAGGTTCTAAAAATGTGCTGGACTATTTTTTTTCTGGAAATCATCCTGACTTAAAATGCATTTAAATGTTACTGTTTGAGTTTCAGACAGTGGGTCCAGCACGGAACATATTTTTTCTACCACTTGCTGCATGCAGCTAAACATTTTCCAGGTCTTTATGATTTTTTGTTTTGTTCACATATACTCAGAAATGATTTATATGTGTCCTAAATAGCTAATATAAAGCACAGTGGTTGTGGTCAGTAATTAAATATTGAATTTGCCAAGGGACTGCCTACAAAGTGTTAACAAACATTCAAACCAATTCATAAATAGCCCCTTTGTCAAGGGCATGTCTGCCTCTTTTAAAAATTATGTTTGTTTATTTATCGACCTATTGTGTGTGTGTGTGTGTGTGTGTGTGTGTGTGTGTGTGTGTGTGTGTGTGT
>CABHPR010145030.1:0-44390 GCA_902168415.1 Peromyscus melanophrys
GATAGATAGATAGATCTAACAAGTCTTGGGAAGACTGTCCTTCTGGCCCAAATGTCCATCAGTAATTTTCAGAGGCCACTTTTAACTCTGGAGCATGCTTTAACAAAAGTCACAGGTAAGTCCCACAGCCAAAGCACTGATGAAAGAGGGGGAAAAACTTTGTTGCTGTTGTTGTAATTTTTATCCAAGTGACAGATGACATCTACACCCACCACACACATAACACTATAGTGATGGCCCTGTGGTCACCCAAGTGTTTGGGTGCCTACAAAGGCATCAGCCCCATGGTAGATGGGCATACTGTTCTGGGTTTCCAGTACTTGAGAACTACACAAATAAAACTTCCATCCTGCCTCTTTCCCATGCCCTAATGGTCACAGACCTGGGCAGAAGCCAAGCCACAGGGGCTGTCATTTACCCAGTTACAGTCAAGAGCACCTAGCTGTACCCAAATGAAATAGATCTATGGGCAATCTGACCTGGCATGTTTAAGATAGTCTTCATATGACTTGGAAATCTCATTTCTCCAATGGCCATTGACAGCACAACCAACTGCTCTTCGGGCAATTTGTTTCAAAGGTAGGACAAAATATTGCCAAGGAAGTTGGCTTTCACTTGGCTTCTCCACTCCTCAACCAGCCCTCCCAGGTCTCCATCCCTCTTTTCCACACTGAAGATTCACATCCTTTCTCTAAGTGTTCCTGAAGGAAGGAGGATGGTGGAACACTTAAGTCTCAGAGAATTTATTTTTTTCAGAACGGAAAATAGAATACTGACCAGCAAAGCTATCATGACTGTCAGCAGTGAGCGCCAACACATGCTGATGATAAATAATGTTTATAAGTTAATGGACAAAAAGAGAAAAGATTTAAGAGACTTGATCTCATCATTAGGAGACACAGCTCAATGGTAGAGAACTTGACCAGGATGCACAAGATCCTGAGTTCAATCTCCTATACAAAAAAAAAAAAAAAATCTCATCTAGGAGTAAGTGACACACAGCCCCAAAATACTGGCCTTATCTTCTACTCAGTGTCTGCATGGGCAAGTTCTCTCACCAGAGAGAAAAACAATCCCCCTTTTCAGCATTGGTGGGAGGACTTGCTATCAAGCACTGAGTTCAATGATAATTAGTGGTGGCCACTGGAGTCTAACGTCCTAAGTTTTCAGTGAACATAGAAACCATAATAACAATAACAATGTGTGTAGATGGAGTTTTCTCCAGTCCTGCCCGGCCCACGGTCAGGACAAATCTCTCTTACCCGCCAGTCCCACAGCCACTCAGACCCAACCAAGTAAACACACAGAGACTTATATTGCTTAGAAACTGTATGGCCATGGCAGGCTTCTTGTTATCTAATTCTTCTATCTTAAATTAACCCATTTCTATAAATCTTTACCTTGCCACATGGCTCGTGGCTTACCAGTATCTTACATGTTGGTACTCATGGTGGTGGCTGGCTGAGTCTCCCTGACTCAGCCTTCCACTTCCCAGAATTCTCCTCTCTGCTTGTCCCGCCTATACTTCCTGCCTGGCTACTGGCCAATCAGTGTTTTATTTATTAACCAATCAGAGCAACACATTTAACATACAGAACATCCCACAGCAAATGTGTTTGGAGGTTTGGCTGAGATGTCCCCCACAGTCTTGGGCATTTGACTATTTGGTCCCCACTTAGTGGCACTGCTTGGGGAGGCTGAGGAGGCATGGCCTTGGTGGAGGAGGTATGTCAGTGGGGGCAAGCCTTTCAGAGTCTCACACCATTCCCAGTTTACTCTTTGCGCTTGTGGTTTAAGATGTGGGTGCTCAGCTTCCAGGCCACACTGTCATGTGCACTTACCCTCTGGAACCATAAGACCAAGTAAATCCTCCCTTCTAGAAGTTGCTTTGGTCTTGGTATTTATCACAGCAACAAGGTAACTAATACTAAGTATTAAACTTTTAGTTAGAAAAAAATGATTATGAAAAAATTATTTATACCATTCTATTTGATGGAACTTAGAAATAACCTGACTTCAGGGCCTGAGGACACCAGAAGAGAATTGAGGCCCTCCTCTGCGGGGGAAATGTGTTACCCAGCACTGTGGTGTTTGACAGTTACTGCTGGGAAAAAATGGAATTTCAAAAGAATTCCAGGAAGCCAGGTGCTGCTAGGTATAGTATATGGATCACAGGGATACAAAGCGCTGCTTTTTGGCTTGAGGTTGATTCTCTGATGTTAAAACAAGGTTGACAGCCCAGATGTTCCATTGCCTTAGTTTAAACTGACCTAATGTCCAGCTGCATCTACTCAGGGAAAGCCTGAAGGCTAAGGCAGGGAGGAAGTGTCCCTGTGCCTTCGGGAGAGTTCTCTCGCTGTGTCAGTGCATTGTGGGATTATGGGTCTGCTTTCTGGGAGAAACTGATCTTTGGCTTTTTGTTTATTCCAGTCTTAATTTCATTTGGGAATTTTCTGTTTTCTTTGCTAAGATTTCTGTCAGCAGAAATACTGCATATACAGACTACCACATGTACACATGTTGGGTGTGTGTGTGTGTGTGTGTGTGTGTGTGTGTGTGCTTGTGTGTGGTATGTGCACATCTGTGTATGTATGCGTACCTGTGTGTGTGGTATGTGTCCATCTGTGTATGTGTGTCTAGGTGTGGTGTATGCACATCTATGTGTGTGGTGTGTACATCTGTGTATACATGTGTGCCTGTGTGTGTAGTATATGAACATCTGTGTGTGTGTGTGTGTGTCCATGTGTGGTGTGTGTCCGTGTGTCCGTGTGTCCGTGTGTGTGTGTGTGTGTGTGTGTGTGTGTGTGTGTGTGTGTGTGTATCAGCATGTTCTAGATGCTTTAGTGTTTTGATCTTTCTCTTTCATGATATGGAACGGTGATCTGATGTAGCACTGGAGCAACCCTCTGTCCATTTCCTAAAGGTAACACTTGAACTTCCTCATCACAGCTGCAAGTTCTCATGCCCACTTTTCCTCTTCTAATAAACCTCTGCACTGGGCAGTCAAAGGCCTCAGGTACACAAAGATGATGAAAGAAGAGTCAGCTTCAGGAAACACCATTAGCTGTGGCACAAGGGTCCCAACCGTGGAGGAGATGGTCACTTTGGGAAGCCATAGCTAAAAGGGGAGCTGGTGGGATCCTTGATGTTTGTAGTAGCCCAGGACTGAGAACTTTAACCCTGTGGACAAAAGATGCCTGCCCTGAGGGTTGTTCACGGTACACTGGTTCCTGGTCATGCTGATAGGGCCATCTGCTTTAAACTTTCACCCTCATGTTGCTTCAGAGTGCTAAGATGTTGTCCATTCCGTGGCCAGAGAAGCAGGGCACTAGGGTTGAGAGGGTCTCAGAACACTTGGGTCAAGTTCTCTGGGCAGCATCAAGACAGTGGAGAGCTGCACTAGACTCTACCCACAGGGGCCCTGCTGGAGCTCACCTCGTCCATTCCTGCTGCCAAAGTCACCCTTCACAGAGAAAGACCATCCTCCAACAACATGTTCCATACAGGATCCTCCAACCCGGGGCTTCCTGACCCTCAGGATATCAGTTCCTGTCCAGGGTCATGTCTCAGAGGGCCCCAGGAGTGCCCGACCAGCAACGGTCCCACCCCATTCTATAGTGGCAGTCTCACACTTAAAACATCAAAGTTCCGATTTGCTCCTCTTCTGGGATAATGACCAACTCACCGAGCACTTCTGTGACCAAACAAAGCTACTAAGTGACCCTTTCCAGAACAAAGAAAATCTGTCCACAGTGACACTGACCAGCAGGGCAATAGCGTCTATTCACACTATCCTTACGCAAGTGAGGAGGGCACTCAAGTGACTGCCTCCAGCAATTGTGATCTACTTCAGTCAAGTTTGCCCTACATTCATTATACATGGCAGAAGTTGCCAAATTTTAGCCAGAAAACAATTAAAATCTCAAAATGAATTCTGAGTTGCGCATCAGTTTGATAACAGATGTGATGTTTGTTGGAACAATTCTCACTTGCATCTGTGTTAGCATCTCAATTCTGTACATTTAATACAACATTAAATACACCCATGCCTTGGCCTTCAACCAGTAAAAGTGGCACTGTGCATAAATGTACATCTGTATGTGATATTGATGTATGTATATCCCAACGATCAAATCTAGACTATTGTTTGCCCTTCTTTTGCAGACCTGCCTGAGAAATCAGTCCCCCTACTTTGTTTTGAGAGAATGAATTTCAGGAGTGAGGAAGAGAAATTTAAACAGAAGAGTCAATGCTGTGATATACCTAAGTTCTGCAATGCTAAGGAAATGTCAGTCACAGAGTAATAGTAGTATGGTTGACTCCCACCCAATGAGATGTGTGAGACCCTAAAAGAATTATACTATCAACTATAGCCTCGCCATTGCATTGAGAGGTGGGAGTAAAAGCATCCATCAAAACTAAGCATCATGGTACTGCAAGGTCAATGGAATCAACTACCCTACCAGCTCTGAGCAAACCTTGGGAATTCACAGTGTGATCCAAATCCATCCAGTCTTTACTGTCTCATGAAGCTAGCTGAGAGTTCTCCCTGCTCTCCCCCACACACAGACTCTCAGTGGAGATGATTCTAACCTCATTATTGACTTGGACTTCCAGACTAGCAAGCAAAGTGCCAGAGATCCCTTGCTTGGTTGAAAACTGCCAGTTACTCCAGCTGGGAAAGACTGGACCAATGAAATGCTGCAGATCCAAGTTGGCTTTCCAGTTCCCAGTTGGGATTACTTGTGGCTTCTGCACGCTCCCTCCCATGGTGCCAGCTCCTAGAACATAATGACATTAACTCACTTACATTTGCGACTGGACAGACAATGGGAAATAATTGGGCTATAACCAAACTGTCATGACCCTAGGTCTGTCGCAGTGGGCTGTGACTCTATGATAGCCTGGTGCTTTGTGGTTGTTTTGTTTTTGTCTCTGTCCACATCTACTCCAAACTCCCACCTAAACCAGGAGCTAAATAAATATTCACAGAACATTGTAGGGTTTTTATTTTACATTCTAGAGTAGTGTATATGATTCCACAGTGAGTCATTAGTAGTAAAGTTAAGAGTACATGTCAAGTGTGTTTGTCCATGGATGAGAGCCCCATCTGATGCTTGTCTCAAACCTTTAAGACTACAGAGGGACAAGAGGTTCTTGCTCTTCAAAATCTCCTGAAATCACAGGCTCTTAAAAGGATGACTTCTCAGAAGCCAAGATACTGCAGAAAACCCTTCTACAAAAGGAAATATTTGAGCCGTGGCTGGCAGCGAGTGAGAGGTCTCATTTGAAACAAGAGTACACTAGGCTAGCACAGTAATAATTAAACATAAACATGGCGTTTCTGTGCCAGCAGAGAGAATGAAGTATTTGGAAGTCAACATAAATAAACACCAGGACAGGACCCAAGGCTTGGAGGACACGGAGCAAGGGAGTGCACCGGCTAGCCTAGCAAGCCTCGGGCTGCAAGCCGTGAAAGCTGAAGTGCAGAGGCTGTGTCCCCCAGAGTGGTGGGCAAGACTTGGGCGGGCTTTCTGGGCCAGCAACCACAGCGTCTCTCAGTTGGGGACACCTCCTGATACATACAGATACAGACAGGGACTGTTTTGGATTTTCCTCCGGGGACAGGGTGTGAGAAGAAACAACACTCTATGCTTCAGGGTGAAGAGGGGGCAAATGTCAAGCCAGTCTTTGAACCTGCAGACACTAACTTCCACCCTAACCGGGAGGCTCCAACCCAGCGTCAGTAAGGAAATGGCTGCTGCTGGCCTAGGAGTTTGTGATTGTTTCTGAAAGTCGTTTTAAATTAAGGCAGTTTTTAAAAGGCTCCTATCCTTCGCTGTTATTCTGAACCATAAACCAGCCTTGACTGAAGACACGGGAGCTGGGAAACTTTGTTCTTTGTCAGAGCCAAGGGAGTTCCATGTATATATGATTTCTGGGAGTCACTCAGCTGTGATGGGGAGGGGAACATTGAGTGAAGGATGCATCTTACTTAGCTCTTTGGTCCGGCAGTATCCTGGAAAGGGCCTGTATCATAGTCAGCACTCTGCTTGAGCTGTGGCTCCCACTTCTGCATTGCCAGAGTCAACTGGAAACCTAGTGAAACTTGGGCCAGAGAGACGGCTCAGTGGTAATGGCCCTTGCCTCTCAAGCCTGGAGACCTGAGTTTGATCCTCAGAGGCTACATAAAGGTGGAAGGAAAGACTCCTCAGACCTCCACATGCCATCTGTGGTAGGTGCGTCCGCATAAGCACTTGTTATTAACTTACAATAGTTAAGTCTTAACCCCTGCTGCTGACAGCTCAGAAGCCCAACTGGCATGGCCATGTTGGCTTACAAACTCTACAAACTGCTCAACTCGGAACTTGAAGCAGCTCCTTGAAGTCAATCACTATACTTGGTAGTATAATAACTGCCTTGTACTGCACTTTAAATATTCCTAAATCAAAGTACAATTTCTCAGTTGTGTGTCATCAGTCAGGGATATTCACCCCCATTCCAGAAGCACTAATGTATTTTGAGATCATCAGCATTTGCCTTGCTGCTGGGATACAATCACTCCTCCATCTCCAGAGAGGATAGTCTATGGTATCTCCAGACACCACAGTCTCAAGTCCCTTATCTCCACAGACACCAGAATGCTCACATTCCTTATCCAAAGTAGGACAGTGTTTGCATATAACTTATGCATATCCTCCCACGTGCTTTATACCATCACCAGATTACTTAGCACACCTACAATGTGAGTACGGGGCTAGTATTAATAGTTGTTATATGGTATTGCTTACCATAAGAACAAGAAAATAAAGACCACATCTGTTCAGTATTTGGGGATATTTTCCAAATATTTCTTTTTTCATATTTTTTCATGTATATGCATGTACATGTGTGCATGAACATTGAGACTAGTGAACAACTTTAGACATCATCTTCTGGGAGACAGGAGCTCTCACTGGCCTGAAGTTTACCAATTAGTCTAGACTGGCTGGCCAGTGGTCCTCGTCTCCACACCCTCAGCACTGGGATTACAAATGTTTGCCATCATTCCTCCAGCAGCAGATAGGAAATTGGAGGTCTCCATCAAATCCTTCCCCTCAGAGCTCAGGGAGTCTCACAGAAGAGGAGGCAGAAAGATTATTGTAAGAGCCAGAGGGGATGGAAGACACCAGGAGAACAAGGCCTTCTGAGTCAACTAAGTAAGGTGCACATGAATTCACAGAGACTGAAGCAGCCAGCACAGGGCCTATGTGGGTCTGCACCAGGTCCTCTGTGTGTGTATTACAGCTGTTAGCTTAGTATTTTCATGGGACTCCTGACTGTGAGAACGAGTGGAAGAAGAGCCTCTGACTCTTGTGCCTGCTCTTAGGACTCTTTTCCTCCTGTTGGGTTGCTATGTCCAACTTTGTTATGATAGTTTTTGCTTCATTTTATTATATTTTATTTTGTCATGTTTGGTTGTTATCTCTTAGAAGCCTGTTCTTTTCTAATAAGAGGCAGAAAGGGAGAGAATCCAGAGCGGAGGGATGGTGGGAAAGAACTGGGAGGAGAAGAGGGAGGGGAAACTATAATCTTTATTAGCTGATTTTCCTCAGTGTTTTGTTGCATGAACGAACAGCTGGCTAACACACAGATTCCTTTATTCTCTAATCCAATGGAGGTCAGCTGCTCAGCTTTCCTTTCACACCAGGAACATATTACATCTTATAAAAGCCACATATTTCTATATTTCTTTTACATTTCCTTATCATTTCATGTGGAGGGTGGGGGAGGGGGAGAGGCACATGCATGCCACAATCAGCAAGTCAGGAGACAGCATGGGAGTTGGTTCTCTCCTTCTGCCATGCCGATCCTGGGAATCGAACAGGGGTCATTAGGCTTTTTGGCAAGTGCCTGTACCCACTGAGCCACCTCACTGGCCCGATTTCTACAGTTCTTAATAAATAGCTGTCTGTTCTTTAACATGTCCCCATAGGGAAGCTATACTTTATTGTGGGCCCAATGCTCAGAGGATCCGAGGATTTCTGGCTGACTGTCCTACATGTCCCTACTGTCAGGCAAATCATCCTGAAAGGAAAAGACAGAGTGTCTTGTAGCTCCAGGTTTAACTCTAGGCCTTGCTTCCGCAGCTCTTGGTCTTAAATTCTAGTTTTTGTTTATTTGTTTCCCTTCTCTCATTTTTGTGCTTGGGTGACTGTATTCCCACAGTGGGGCTATCCTGGCACTCACCCTTTGGAATAAATTGCTTTTTAGCATAATCATTAATAAGGAAGTATAAGCCAAAATGTAAGCCTCTCTATTACAACAAAAATACATCTTAATTATACAAGAATGAGGAACGTCCTTTGGCTGACTTGGCCTTGGGTTGAGATTGGTGAGGCCCTGCCACAAGCTGTAATTTAAAGAGTTGCAAACTGTACTTCCCTCCATTTCTGCCTCCTTGACCCATCCCAGCAACCGCTACAGCTGTTAAATACAGAGCTGTCCTTCATGACCATCGTTCCAGGCTCATTATAGCCCGGCTGTCTTGGTGCTCAGCCAAACTTGGATGACTTCTTAAAAGGTACCAGTTAAGAATACCATAAGTTAAGAATACATTTCTCCACAAGTTCAAATTCCCCTTCCTCCTTCCCCCTAAGTGCTAAATAAAGAGCTTCCTCTTCCTCATCGCCACAAGCACAGTTTGCTTCAAGTTGGCTCTTCTTCCATATGAGCAAGTGTAACTCTAGGGGAAAAAGATTGTGGAGGAACATGTTTGAGCACGTTTTATTATTTGGTCAGATAGAAAACAATATCGACAGTCATGACGTGTAAAAGAAGTTATTACTTTAACCAAAGCAATAAAGGTGATTATAAGACAGGGAAAGGAAAAGGAAACCAGCCCAGAATGCTGCCTGGGAGCTGGCAGTTCTTGCTTCTTTGGCTGTTGTGAAATAGTTCCAGAATTTCAGTTGTCTTCAGTCAACCATGGTCTGAAAATACTAAAAGGGAAGTCCTAGAAACACGCAGTCCATATGTTTTGAATTGCAGATCACTCCGAGTAGCATGGCGGAATGATGGCTTGACTCTCCCCTTGTCCAGAGTATACACACTGTATACAGCACCCGCCTCTCCCCTTGTCCAGAGTGTACACACTGTATACAGCACCCGCCTCTCCCCTTGTCCAGAGTGTACACACTATACAGCACCCGCCTCTCCCCTTGTCCAGAGTGTACACATTGTATACAGTACCCGCCTCTCCCCTTGTCCAGAGTGTACACAATGTATACAGCACCTGCCCATTGGCCCTGAGCAGCTGTCTGCATTGGCAGATGTCTGTCCTCATCTGGCAGCACCCTTGTCCCAGTGATCCCGTTTTTGTTTGAGGCCTGGAAGCACAAATCCATCTGGATACACCAGCTTAATAAGATGGAAGTTCTCTGCTTGCTAAGAGTGGGGCTGTGAGTTCAAGTCTGTCTTCAAGCTGTAATAGTCAGGGCTATTGCACAGGAAAAACCCTTCATCGGGGGAAAGGAGCACTAAATCACAAGCTTTTGTACAGGCCACAGTTGTGGTCCTTACAGGGAGTCTTGGAACTTATTCTTCACAGATAAACATCTGTGCAGATGTGGCCAGTCCCTCCCAGTCCAGAGAGAACAAAGCTCACCAGCAAGAAATGTCTTGTGTTGGTAACAATGGCCATGCTCCTTTATCACCTCCTTGTGACAAACGTCTGAGGTCAGCCAGCCTGCTCTGCTCACTGCTGTCCTGACAAAGGGTGTCCTTGACTTCAGTGTTGAGCTGGGTTCGCAAGCAGCCAACTTCAGGTGAATACTTTCCTCGAGGAAGGTCTAAGCTGTTCATTGTCATACGTGCAGTGTACCATTGACTGAAATGCCGTCGTGGGGCACACACATCTAGGTCCTTCTGCACATGATTCTTCCTCTGAGCTTACATTCTGATGAGGAAGAGGAGCACTTAAGCATATGGTTTCTGTCCATCATGGTTTGCACAAGACACAGACCAACTCAGTGGAGAAATGAATGGTCAGGAGGGGTGGGAGTGAAGACACACTTCCCAGGGACTCTCGCCGGCACCCAGTACTGGCCCTTAGAATCACAACTGTCTTCTGTTTGTCTTAGCATGTCAACTTGAAAGGTTGAAACAAGACCATCCTCTGTATGATGTGTGGATTCACAAAAGGCCAATTTATCTTTTGATTCTTAAATGAAAATAACTAAAATGATGTCTGGCATCTTCCAACCACAAATGGTAAAGTATTGAGCTAAAGTGGAAACTAATTTGATTTTTCATGGAGTTAGATAAGAAAGCCAAGAAACTGTCTTGGACAATGTTTTACACTTATTCATTCTTTAAGAGTTTAGTAGATTTTCTAACAATCATCCAAAAGTATTTAGCAAGTGACTGTGCTTACCATGGCCCTTGGGAAAGAGAGAACTTTTACTGTGGGATGATTTTTGAGTTTTAAGAAGCCAATAAATCATTCTTACATCTAGATAAACCATCATGCAGGAAAACCCTTCACTAGTCCTTTGAAAAACACTGGGACAATTGTTAAAACTTGACTTATCTTTCTCTCTTCATTGGAACTAAGTTACAGAAATAGAATGTGACTTGGAGGGAGGGAGGAGAGGAGGGAGGGAGGGAGGGAGGGAGGGAGAGAGAGAGAGAGAGAGAGAGAGAGAGAGAGAGAGAGAGAGAGAGAGAGAGAGAGAGATATTTCTTCAAAGAAACCAGCTCTGTGACTTCCCAGGAACTCTTCTGGACATCTTCTCCTACACGTGTGAGGGGAACCGTGACTCATGAGTACTGAAGCAGGTCACAATTCCCTATAATGGCTGATATAATAATAATATAGCAGTCTAAGAAAGATATAAATAAAACCACTGTTAGCCTAATTTAAACAGCTACTTTCAAAATCTTTTAATTGAACTATTAGGTAACCCCAAAGCCTCGAAGGATTTTCCTTAGAATATGATGAAGAAATCATTTTTAAAAATTAATTAATTTTTTTTTGAGTATGAGTGTTTTGCCTGCAGGTATGTCTGTGTACCACATGGATACCTCACGTACAATGAGGCCAAAAGATGTCAAATCCCCTGGGACTGGAGTTACAGACAGTTGTGAGCTGCCATGTGGGTGCTGGGAATTGAGCAGGGGTCCTCTGGAAGAGCCGCCAGTGCTCTTAACCTCTGAGCCATATCCCCAGCCCTAAGAAATCACTCTTAAATTCGTCAGATTTATTTGCCCTTGTGATTTATTGCACAGAATACACATATAATCTATAAAATATTGTGGTTGTAAGTATATGTTGCTTGGAGACTATAAACAAGTCTATCTGGTCATAGCAGCTGGATAACGGATTCCAGGCTCTGAAACTCCTCAAGTGTTTGACACTTACTTGATATCATTAAGAAACATTTCCCACAAATGAAAAATGAGGGTCTTCCTGGGGCATTAATATTGCAAGCCTGCCAGAAGTCCAGGAACCATGGCAGATGTTTTCTCAGAATCTTTGAGGCGTGCAAGAAGAAGGCCTCTGAAAGTCCTTCAGCAGTATAATGGGAACCACCAATTATGTTTGTGATCACGTATTCAAAAACTGACACCACTGGCCTCAGATATTCTACTTGACTTTTCTGGTGTGGTCTTTGTCAAAAGACGGCTAAGGAACTCCTTTGATTCTGCATGGCCACATGTGCATCTGGGTTTGATTTAGTTAGTCTATCAAGCACTTATATGCATCTGGGTTTGATTTAGTTAGTCTATCAAGCACTTGTATGCAACTTTTCAGACACATGGTTTTGCTTCTCTGCTTTTCAAGTACGTTCTGTTTACTTAAGCAGATGCTGCAAATTAACTCAGAAAATATTGCAAATGAAGTAAAGAAATCCTTTCTAGTAGCTCTAACTAATGTGAATTTCATTACTGACTCAGAGACAGGGCGGTCCCTGAGTTCTATGCAGGTCTTGAGGAAAAAGACAACAAACACAATACATATAAGCAAATGGGCCAAATGGACTCAGGTTGTGTATGTGCTCATGCATACATGTATGTGTGTATACATATATGCATCATACATATGTGCTGTGGGATGTTCTGTATGGCAAATGTGTTGCTAATAAAACACTGATTGGCCAGTGGCTAGGCAGGAAGTATAGGCGGGACTAACAGAGAGAATAAAAAGAGCAGGAAGGTAGAAGGAGACGCTGCCAGACGCTGCCAGCCACCGCCAGGACAAGCAGCATGTAAAGATGCCGGTAAGCCACGAGCCATGTGGCAAGGTATAGATTTATAGAATGGATTAATTTAAGATATAAGAACAGTTAGCAAGAAGCCTGCCACGGCCATACAGTTTGTAAGCAATATAAGTCTCTGTGTTTACTTGGTTGGGTCTGAGCGGCTGTGGGACTGGCAGGTGAAAGAGATTTATCCTGACTGTGGGCCAGGCAGGAAAACTCAAACTACACATATGTATATATATATGTAACTATATATGCATTATACGTATATGTATATAATAATAAAAACTAAAGAAGAAGGCAGGCATAGTGGCACACACCTTTAATCACAGCACTCGGAAGACAGAGGCAAGCAGATCTCTGTGAGTTCAAGGCCAGCCTGGTCTACAGAGTTCCAGGACAGACAGGGCTACACAGAGAAAGCCTGTCTCAAAAAACAAAACAAAATT
This sequence comes from Peromyscus melanophrys, assembly GCA_902168415.1. Taxonomy (NCBI): domain Eukaryota; kingdom Metazoa; phylum Chordata; class Mammalia; order Rodentia; family Cricetidae; genus Peromyscus; species Peromyscus melanophrys. The sequence continues at coordinate 12,692 of CABHPR010145030.1, forward strand.
AAAGAAAAGAGAAAGTGAGGGTACATGGGAGGAGTTAGGAGAGGGAGGGATGGATATAATGTAAATACAGTACTTATGTATCAAAAAACTAAATATTTTCAAATAAGAACATTAGTATAGCTTTCTCAAAAAGTAAAGCTGTTTTTCCCTTCCTTCCCAGCCCCTTGATATGGGCTGTCACCATTGCATCTCAGGGGGTCCCAGGAACCAGTCACCATTGTACCTCAGGGGGTCCCAGGAACCAGTCACCATTGTACCTCAGGGGGTCCCATGAACCAGTCACCATTGTACCTAAGGGGGTCCCAGGAAACAGTCACCATTGTACCTAAGGGGGTCCCAGGAACTGGTCACCATTGTACCTAAGGGGGTCCCAGGAACCAGTCACCATTGTCTTGTATGATATTAGCGGTACCAGCCTTAATATTATACATCCCAGGGGCTCAGGAGAGAGAACTACTAATGGCGAGGACTATTTACGGGAAATAGAATCTCAGCACGCCGAGCTCTATAGTCCACTTCCTTTAATTCCTCTGGCATAACATCCTTTATACACAGCTTCAGTTCTGTTCTTGTGCCTAGCTCCTTTCTTGCCTGATTTCTCTCTATATTTATCTACTGTTCCCTCTAAGTTCTATCTTAATTCTTTCATCTTAATTCTGCCTCATCTAGGTCTTCTCATCTTGTTCTTACCCAGCTAGTACTTCCCCATCTGGCTCTTCCTCATCTTCCATCTCATCCCTCTAGTACTCTCTTCTAGCCCTTCAATCTAGTTCTTCCCCATCTCAGTTTGTTCCTCTCAAGTTCTTACCCGTCTAGTTCTTCCATTCTCTTTTCTCTTCTCTGTCCTCGTGCCCTGGAAGTCCTGATATATAAAGCCAGGCTTCCAGGGTCAACCAGAGGGGTGATGAGAATCACATTGAGAGGCAATAACCATTAATTATCATTTGCAACCCCAAAGGAAAGTGACCAACGGGGAAATGAATTAACTAAAGGCTAAATTCGGGTAATATCTAAGAAGAGGGAATCTTATGTGCTCAACTATAGTCTTAAATGTGATTAGTAGAAAATGTTAAGAATCTATACGTTGCTAGGTCAATGGGAGAAAATAAAACCGTCTTCTTTTTTTCCTGTGGCTCATATCTGTCCAAGCTATCTGTCTTTTTTTTTCTGCAGGGTGGGGGAAAGTGTGCTCAGTCGCTAGGCAACCTGTGTACAGCTAGATGCCTCTGGTGATAGTTAAAGGGAGGTCTGGAACTAGAGATAAGGTTTGGGAAAGGAGGAAGTAAAACTTAATTGGCACATCTGCCAGGCCTTCTCAAACAGGTGATCTGGATGCTTAAGTCTGTTCTTAGAGAATGCAGAGGTATCTCTGATAAGGTACTTTCCTCCATCTGGGGATGGACCTGGCCGGATGCTGCCAATGATGATAATTACAAGGAGGCTTGAACTGGGGTTCTGGCTGAGCATAGCTGTCAGCGCAGAAGGTTATCCAAATATTCCTAAAAGTGGTTAGATAAGGAGTTAGAGGTCTACAAAGTTAGTAAGGATGTAAGAAAGGAGGGTCTGAGCTAAATTGTGTAAAACTATTACTTAACGTCCACCTGACCTAGGCGGTGTCTCCTTGTGGAATTTACCTTAAATCAGGAAACTTGCATGCGGAGTGTTATTACTGCTAGTCCTTGAAAGTGGCCAAGGGAGATATCTGATTCCAGGGAAAGCCTTTCCTGAGGCTGTTCTCCAAATACCTGGAATGTGTATGTCCAGAGAGTGATCAGTCCACACTGTTAGCCCTTCTTAGGGAAAAATCAACTGGGAAAACTATGAAGGCACACATGATTTTCATAACAGAAGACAGCGGATATATGACAAGTCAAGTAACACCAAAAGCTCCTTAGAATTTGGCTTCCTCTGGAGGAATTCCCTAATCCCTCCAGGTAGTGACTTTGCCATAACCAGCTGAGTTCTTATGATATAGTCCTGCGGCCCACAGCACCATTGAACCTCAGGGGGTCCCAGGAACCAGTCACCAATGAACCTCAGGGGGTCCCAGGAACCAGTCACCATTGTACCTCAGGGGGTCCCAGGAACCAGTCACAATTGTACCTCAGGGGGTCCCAGGAACCAGTCATCATTGAACCTCAGGGAGTCCCAGGAACCAGTCACCATTGCACCTCAGGGGGTCCCAGGAACCAGTCATCAATGAACCTCAGGGGGTCCCAGGAACTAGATTCTTGGAGCTTCACTTTCACATAACCACCTTAGCCTTTTCTCAGCTTTTTCCGCCATTCCATTAAACCTTCAGACAAAAGGATAATCAAAGTCTCAAGTGAACTCATATTTGTGTGAATTTCATTAATTGGGCGTGGGGGTCACTTTTTTTACTTCCTCATAAGGAAGCATTAATTTGTGGACTTCAAGCCTGTCCATTTAAGACATTTTTTTAAAAAATGCTGTTTTGAGAATTGTAGCTAGAGTTTTCCTGCCTGACCCACAGTCAGGACAAATCTCTCTCACCCACCAGTCAGTCCTACAGCCACTCAGACCCAACCAACTAAACACAGAGACTTATATTGCTTACAAACTATATGGTCATGGCAGGCTTCTTGCTAACTGTTCTTATAGCTTAAATTAATCCATTTCTATAAATCTATACCTTGCCACATGGTTCGTGGCTTACCAGCATCTTCACATGTTGCTTGTCATGGCGGCGGCTGGCAGTGTCTTCTCCCACCTTCCTGTTCTCTCAATTCTCCTCTCTGTTAGTCCCGCCTATACTTCCTGCCTGGCCACTGACCAATCAATGTTTTATTTATTGACCAATCAGAGCAATTTGACATACAGACCATCCCACAGCAGAGAATGTTCATTTTGAATAGGAAATATTTTCAGTTATTTTAGTCATTATGTTAAAATGTCTTGGTTTGGGGTTCTTTTTGGATCATTCCCATGAGAAATGAATAAACTATGAAAAAAATCACATCGATTGTTAGAGACACCAAGTTACACCTGATGCAGACCCACCAAAATACAACCTACAACTTAACAAGGTCCTTCAGTGATACACTGGAAACAGTAATGCTTGAGAAACACTAAATTAGACAAACTAAAGGTTTTGCTTTTTAGTTCTATGACTTTTGGTTTTGAGACTATTGCAAAAATACTTAAGTTTCTCTGGGCCTCAATTTTCTTATCTTTAAAAAAGCTAATATATCAAAGGTTCTTGCATACATACAAAATCACAGTTAACTAGGAGGAAGGATTTCTGGTGTCCTGGGGGTGGAGAGAGGTTAAGAGTACTTGTTGCTCTGGCAGAGGACCTAAGTTGGTTCTTGGAACCCATGTGGCCACTCACAACTGCCTCCAGTTACAGGGGATCCAATGTCCTCTTCTGGCCTCCATGGGCACTGGGAACATATGTGATGCACATACATACATACAGGTACATATTCATATATAAAAATAAAAATAAATATTTTAAAGAAAAGTTCTGGTATTTTATTGCATAGTAATGTAGCTATGATTAACAACAGTGTGCTAGGGAATAATCTTTTTTGTACACTGTGAAAATTTGTCACTCAGATTGATTTAATAAAAAGCTGGCTGGCCAATAGCAAAGCAGGAAATATGGGCAGGACAATCAAACTGAGGATGCTGGGATGAGGAGGGCAGAGTCAGGAGAGCTGTCAGCAGAAGCAGAGAAGCAAGATAGGCATGCCATACTGAGAAAAGGTACCAAGCCACATGGAAAAGCATAAATAGAAATATGGGTTAATTCAAGTGGAAGAGTTAGCTAGTAACAAGCCTGAGCTATCAGCCGAACATTTATAGTTAATATAAGCCTCTGTGTTGATTATTTGGGAACTGGCGGGTGGGAAAGAAACATCCACCAACAACAGTGTATTAGATATTTTAAGTAGCCATCAGAAAAAAAATAAAAATAGCTAGTAGAGAGAACTTTATATGTTTCACCACAAAAATTTCTGAGATGGGACTGGAGAGATGGCTCAACAGTTAAGAGTACACACTGATCTTGCAAAGGACCTGAGTTTGGTTCTTAGTACCTATATTCAGTGGCTCACCACTGTAGCTGGATGTTTTCCTGTGTCCTGGCCAGCCAGCAATCAGGACAAATCTCTCTCACTTATGTCCCCCAAGTAAGCACACAGAGGCTTATATCAATTATAACTGCTTGGCCATTAGCTCAGACTTATTACTAACTAGCTCTTACACTTAAATTAACCCATAATTCTTATTTATGTTTAGCCATGTGGCTTGGTACCTTTTCTCAGTTCTGCCTTGTCATCTTGCTTCATCTGTGTCTGGCCAGTGACTCCTGACTCTGTCCTTCCTCTTCCCAGAATTCTCCTTGTCTGCTCACCCCACCTATACTTCCTGCCTGGCTACTGGCCAATCAGCATTTTATTTATCAACCAATCAGAGCAACACATATTCATAGCATACAGAACAACATCCCACAGCACACCAAACCACACCACACCAATAAATCCAGCTCCAGGGGATCTGATGCCTTCAGACACTACACTCTTGTGCACACACACAGATACACATATACACAGAATTTTTCTTTAAAAATGTATGAGGTGATAAGGTAAATACCTGATACCCAACATTTTGTTGGTTTGTTCGTTTGTTTTTGAGACAGGGTCTCCTAGATGGCCGGGAACTCACACAAATACACCTACCTCTGCCTTTCAAGTGATGGGATTAGAGGCATGTGCCACTATGTGCGAGAGTGGGTACGAACTCAACAAGCAGTATTCATCCACAGTTCCTGCATCCAGACTCCTGCTTAGAGTTACTGCCCCAATTCTTTAAAGATGGATGGTAGCCTGTAAGTATAAGCCAAGTAAACCTTTTCTTCCTTGAGTTGCTTCTGGTCAGAGTGTTTTATCACAGCAATACAATGAAGTAGGATACCCAGACTGATCTTAAACCACTGAACTCATGTAACCTCAGCCTCCCAAGTGCTCCAGCCATGTCAGTTTAAAAGCTCATGTTAGGGCTATAACTAAGTTATGTTTCTTGTGTTATATCACATTACTTTTACTTTTCTCTTAATTGCCTATTTTCTTGCCCTTCTTATTAATTCCCACTTCTGTTCCATCCTCCCATGGGACAACCTCAGGCCCCTTTGCTACATGACTCCAGGTATAGCGATCTTGGTGTCCTCTCTGATACATAATATGCCTCTACCTTAAACATGTGAGCACCTCCTTAGTGTGTGTACTGTTGTCTTTATATGACTTTGATATACAACAAAAAGTGTTTGCCTTAAGTCTCATGCCTGGGGACGTGAAATTTCTGGTCCTTCGAGCAGGAAGCTTCGACATCAACACTTGGTCTTTGCAAATAAAAAGCAAAACAAACTGAAAAAGCACCAAAGCTTCTTGGACCCACAACAGAAGTGAGGTCACAGGGGGACTTGTCATACCCTCCAAGCCAGAAACAAGCAGATGGGTAATAAACAAAAAAAAAATCATAATTTAACAAAAGAGCAGATACCTGCCAGGAAAGCCAGGGTAGGACAGCCTGAACTATGAAGAATTGCTGGGATCACACTGGAGACAGCATCTCTGAGGTCTCCTGCAGATCTGTGATTTTTTTCTTTTTACTCCCTGGAGCTCTATCAAGTTCTCACAGTGACTATGGAAGGAAAATCACCTTATAACTTCCAACACAGAAAAAGAAACCATATTGAACTATGTAAGAACATTCTGTTCTCTGCCCTTGGGAGATGCTGAACAAGAGACCATCCTGATAGTGTGCTCAGAGCCTAACTGGGCTGGAGGAAGGGAATACCAGCTCCCCCTCCCCCATCCTGTGCTACCTAATAGGGAAGGACACAAGCCAAGAGGCAAGCGAAGTCACAGTTGGGAAGCGCAGGCGCACTAAAGACAAACCTAACCACACCCCCACATACACCACCCCACCCCGTACCTCACAGCCACATCACTGACATCACCAGACACATCACATGGCAACAATTACAGTTTGAAGACACAGACAAGACTCTAAACCACAGTCACGCAAGGCAGGGGCACTGTAACTACCAGACTGAGAATATTTGAAGCAGATATGATTGGCATGCTAGAGGCTTTAATGGATAAAGTAGACACTATGCTAAAACAGATGGTCAAGGTAAACAAAGATGAGAATTGTACAGCCGAGACCAGTGGCCTACATTATCTGCAATCCCAGCACTCAGAAGGCAAAGAGAGGGATTGTGAGTTCAAAGCCAGCCTGACCCAAACGTCACAGAACATTCCAATCTAAACTGGGCTATGACATTCTATAATAATAACAATGTAATAATACAGAAATTCTTAAAACATAAAGAAAAATACTAAATATAAAAATATGGCAACAGAGTAAACAATGCCTTCATTCATAGAACAGACACTGCTGGGAAAGAATCTTTGAGCTTCTATACATATCAGTGAAAATTCTAAGAGTAATTCAAGAGAAAAGAGACTTAATAAAACCCTGGAATATCTCAGAACTATGGGAACCTCAGAAGATGAGGCAATACAATGATTATAGCAGCAGAAGAAACACAGAGAGTGACGGAAAGCAGCATTGAGACACGGCTGGGAATCTCCTCCAATTGACTTCAGGCACCAAAGATTCAGGAAGCTCAGAGAACGCCAAGCAAGCAAATACCAAAGAAAACATCAGGGCATATTATTTTTAAACACACACACACACACACACACACACACACACACACACACACACACAAAATCGAAGAAAAATTTCTCTTCTTTCAAAAAGCAATGGGCTGAAATAGCGAGTATTAAAAGAATGTCCCACTAATTGATAATTTTGTAGCCTGCAAAATTATTCTTCCAAGACAGAAAAACAATGAAACAAAACATAAAGAATTACTATGGTAGATCTGCATTGCAAGGAGTGTTTACAGTTCATGTAGAAGAAAGGTAATGTGGGTCAAATCTGCACAAGGCGGAACCTGAGAACAAATGTCCTTCACTGATGTAAGAGGTGATTCTTTCCAAGGGGATTGGATCATTTTGTTATCATAAGGTGCTTGTAGTACCCCTGAAGTGCTGTGGCATTATGTGACAGTGACTTTCAATAATTTATAAGTGTATATAAGCTCTAGGTCAACCACTAAAAAATGCTGAAAAACCCACAACTGGTCTCCTGAGAAAGGAGAGAACATGGAATCATGAACACCAAAGGAATGGGGACTTCTGGCCTTCTTGGGCTCCCATACATGACACACAGGTACATATAAATAACAATTGAAAATAAAGATAGACTTAAAAAACACCAAAGGCAGACAAAAATAGAAACAAAGAGCAACAAACAGAACACTGTACTAACAGGGCCTACTTCAATCCAGCTACATCTGTGACCATATGAACATCAATGGTGCAAATGTGCTGTTAAAAGAAAATTTCACAGTGGATCTAAAAACATGACCCAAGTATATGCTGTCTACAAGAAACCCACTTTAAACATAAAGATACCTATGGATGAAAAACAAGTAGACAGGATGTGATGATCTTCTGCATGCTTAAAAACAAATTCAAAACACTGAGTGATTATCAGTAATTATAACGATCTATCAAATGCCTACTATATGTTTGACAAAGGGTGGTATTCTCTAACAAAATGAATGGATGAGAGAGATATGCTGTGTATACTGTCTAGTTTTATGTCAACTAACACAAACTGAAGTCATCAGAAAGGAGGGAACCTCAATTGAGAAAATGCCTCCTAAGATTGTCCTCCAGGCAAGGCTGTAGGGCGTTTCCCTAATTAGTAACTAATGGGCCCGTTGTGGGTGGGTCCATCCATGGGCTGGTGGTTCTGGCTTCTGTAAGAAAGTAAGGTGAGCAAGCCATGATGAGCAAGCCAGTAAGCAGCACCCCTCAATGGCGTCTGCATCAGCTCCTGCTTCCAGGTTCCTGCCCTGTTTGGGTTCCTGCCCTGACTTCTTTCAGTGATGGAACAGTGATGTGGAAGTGTGAGCCAAATAAACCCTTTTCTCCCCAACTTGCTTTTGGTCCTGGTGTTTCATCACAGCAATAGAACCTCTAACCAAGACATCATGCTAACAATCCTCAAGAGTGAGTGGGAGTTGCTGTATTGATTTCAGAAGGAGCAGACTTTAGAGAAAGTTACTGGGATTTGAAAGAGGAAGCATTATATGATAGAAGAGGAAGTGAATTCTCTAAAAAGAAATAAAATCCTTAACATGTGCATATCTGCACCAAACAGCAAACCACTTTAGATCAAAACTTTCAGAACCACATGGAGAAATAAATGGACTATTACAGTTGAAACTAAAATTTACATCTTTTCCTGCCCCTCCCCCGGCGTTGCCTTCACATTTATCCGTGTTGTTGGCTTGCGTGTACTTGTTTGCTCCTTACGACAGTATAATATTTCACAACATGAATCATGGTATTTTAAATGCTGTTCTCCTAGCAAAGCACTCAGTCTGTCTACAACGGGCCACCACCATCACCAATTCAGGGGCATAAATAATTTATTTATCGCTTTTCTGGTTTTAGCCCAGCCTTCCAAAGGTTTCTCAAACTACGTGTCCTAGACTTGCCTGCCAGCTTGCTTGGTCTTCTAAGAGAAGGTTGTATAAGGTCACATGGTAAGAGAAGAAGGATCACTCTTTGTTAACAGCCTTTGCTGAAATTCTTCCTTCCACAACAGGCAGCAAGGGCTCAGTACTTGCTCAAAAGCAACACACTGGAGTTGCAATACCGCCCACAGCCTCTAAGGTGCAGTGCACTTGGTGAATCAGAGGTATCTTGACGGCACTGTGTTCTGGTCAGGAAGAATCTGGATCCAAAGGATAGGAGAGGAATGGGCTTCCCATACTGTCACTCCTGCCCATGCATTCAACCTGGCTGCCCTGAACATTCCAGGTTTTGTTCAGAGAAGTCACCCACTTGTTAGAAGTGATTGGCCCTGAAAGGAGAGACTGCTTCCTGACACACAACACAGACAAGGAGGAAGACATGTGGCACCAGGAATACAAGTGAGCCAACTTGAGCACCTTTGGGTGCTTTTGACCTCTGTGAATGGAAACATGTCATAAGCTTGGCCAGGGAAGTTTATGCTTCAGGGAGATGCAGATTCTTTTGAAAAATTGCCAAGGCCCAAACTACCAACATAGGTGGTAGTGAGGGTGAGGGAATTTACAAGGGAAAACACAGGGGATGGACAGATCCTGAGGACTTATGGCCTCGAGGCAAACTGCAGAAACAGACTGTATCTTATCACGTTAGCGACCCTCTGCCAGAATATGTTAGAAAATAAGATCTATATAGCCTTACGGAGCTGTTTCTGAAAATCATGGAGAAAAGTCTATTGACTGAGAAGAAGAGAGTGGATACCTAGCAGCCTCCAGCTGTTAGCTTCCTCAGGATCCACCACAATGCTCCAGACATATGTGCTCTTCCAGAGAATCCTGGGGTCTCAATTAGCTTTCTGTCATTGTGAGAAACACTATGACCAAAAGCAACGTCGCGAGGAAAGGGTTTACTTCGCTTACCCATCATCAAAGGAAGCCTACGAAGGATTAAACTTTCCCACTTTTACAACTGAATTTACGTTTCAGTTCTCTGAGAGGAGCAAACAGGTGTCACTCCCAACAAGGTCCATTTATCAACAAATTACATTCAGGGACAAGGGAGAGAGCACAAAAAGGCCCGAGTCGGCCCCACAATGTCTCAAGGACAGTTCCTGCAACCCCCTTGAGACTTACCCAAGTGTGTCCAAAGATAAAACCTCAGCCAATTGAAAGTATACTAATGTAACTGCTGCTTGCTTGACCAATCATGTTTGAGATGACCTAACCGTCCCTGAAATTCCCCTAGCTGTGCTTAAAAGGAGCCTGCTGCTCCTCTCGGGGTCATCATCATTTTGCACAGGTGAAAGACCCTGCAGGTGCTGGTAAATAAACGCTCTTTGTTCTTGCACACTATTTGAGCATTTCCTCAGACCCCTATACCATGACAGGAACTCAAGGCAGGACCTTGCAGGCAGGAACTGGAGCAGAGACAGTGAAGGAATGACGCTTCCTGGCTTGCCCCCAATAGCTTGTTAAGCTTGCTTTATCTGCAACCTGCTGCAAGAAGGAACCCACTGAAGCCACCTGTAGCCAGAGCGCTTCTCGCCGGGTCCCGCCAAGCCCCAGCAGTCCCGCAGCCCACTTATAAAACAAACACACAGACGCTTTTATTATTTTAACTGTTTGGCCTAATGGCTCAGGCTTCTTGATAGCTGTTCTTGTATCTTAAATTAACCCATTTCTATTAATCTATATCTTGCCACATGGCTCGTGGCTTACCGGTACTTTACATCCTGCTCCTCATTGCAGCGGCTGGCAGTGTCTCTCTGCCTCAGTCTTCTACTTCCCAGCATTCTCTTCCCTCTTTGTCCCACCTATACTTCCTGCCTGGCTACTGGCCAATTAGTATTTTATCAATCAATCATCCACAGGAGCTATTTTCAGTCTGGGCAAAGTCTCCATTTTGTATTAAGGTCAAATAAAGTTTAAGCTCCCAAGAAACCCCCCTGTCACGATCAATTACTTGTTTTGATTACAATAAACTTTTTACTTTTGTCTGGACTTGGTGCCTGAGTTGTACTGAATCGAGCAGACCCCACAACACTGCTGTGTGACAAAACTTTTCCTGGGGAGATGCAACACACCAGTCTACTCACCTGGATAGGGAACCCACCACAGACCACGTATGGATACCACCAAAGTCCAACTTGGTGAACAATGAATTTTATTGGGGTAACTCACAGGAGCTGAAATGAGTCAAAACAGCTGCATCATCAAGGCCTGGGTGACAGCTCATAAAAGCTGGGAACCTGTAGCACACTGCACAGCCTTCAGGTAGCTCAACAGGTTAGAGAATATTCTTTCCAAGTAACTCTGGTCTAAACTCTTCCAGGCAGCTTGGATGGCTTCTGCTTCTTTCAGGAAACTGGTCTGGTCTGAGTCTCAGCAGTTTTCATCCTCCCAAGCGCTTCCTCGCAGCTCGGCTTCCTTTCATCTGAGAGGGACTCTCAGCTTTTATTGTCTACTCTGACAGGAAGGGGCCTAGTGGATCTTGTCAGTTTCAGGGACTTCCTGAAGCTCCTGGGAGTTGTTTACCTTCTTGTTTAGGAGCTTGCCTGGTGGCTGGAATGTTTAAAATCTCAAAGGATCCTGTGACAGAACTCAGGGGTGGCACCACAAGTGTGGACTGGGCCCTGTGACAGAACTCAGGGGTGGCACCACAGGTGTGGACTGGGCCTCTATCATCAATCAATTGCCCCCAGAGGGTTCCCCACAGCCTAACTGGATGGAGGCATCTTCTCAATTGAGGCTTACTCTTCCCAGAGGACCACAGCTTGACAAAAATCCAACTAGCATGCTGGGTCATTGACGTAGGGAGGCAATGGTGGCAGAAGTTAGGCTCCATGTGGGGCAGGTAGTCCTTGGCCCATAGTGAGCACTACAGAAGTAGAAGCCTAGCTCTTTGTGCATGGTTCTACTCCTACAAATCATTCTCACTTGGGAGATTCCTGTTGCCCTGGCAGACACACAACAAGTATGGAATATGGAATTTTCCCAAGTTCCTGCCCTGAGAAAATCCCTCCCAGAGTCCTGGGAAAGACGCTACATAAGGTGTGGGGTATCTGAGGGAAAGGAATCTATGTACACTATGCTCTTTTGTCTGTTGACTTTATTCCTCTATGACAAAATTCTGTTTATACAGCTTTAGCCCTGTCCTCACACTCGGCTCCTCTCTGTGCCCAGTTTTCCTGTCCTCATAGTTTTAGTAAGCGCCTGTGCTTTTGACCTGACCTTCGTCCTCCATTCCTTCATCCTCCGTCTCCCCTTCCTGGCTCCTTACTCCTGGCCCTGATAAACTCTATAAGAGATCTGCTTTACCCCTCTACAGAATTTGTCTTCCTCTCCTCTTTCTGGCCATGCCGGAATTCCGCTCCAGTCCTTACTGCATCTGGTTATGCAAAACGCTCTATTGTCCTCAGTCAATCTCTCTGCCATGCCCCCAGGCCTGAGGAAGGGGATGGTCTGAGCTTCATCTGCACAAGAAACAAAGCTATGCATCTACAGCCTGCTTGTCTCCTAGGCTCTGTAGGGGGTGTTAGTATCTAGTGGAACTGTGTCTGAGAAGCTTAGCTGTTTGCCAAAATGGTCTGAAGTATTTGGGCACACAAGAATTTCATAGCAGAAGATAGCTGAAATATTAAAAACTGGATAACACCAAATATTCCATGATAAATGGCTTCCCATTTGACGGACCCTTGGCCAGTCAAAGTATAGCTTTAATACACAGCTGAATCTCTATAACATATTCTTTCAGCCTGCAAAAGAGACAGAGTCTGCACAACACTCTGAGGAGTCCCTCTGGGCAGCATTACTAATGGAAACATATCAGCTCAGACCCCTAAGGCCAAGTTCTCAGCACAAAGGAGATGTATTTGCCCCAGAGGGACAGAGGGCAGGGAGTAAGAGACAAAGACAGATCCGGCCCTGCCTCTCACTGTCCCTGGGATGACTGGCCCCACCCCTTGTTGGGCACTGCAGCAGGAGAGCTGCCCCCCCATGGGAGACCTGGCCCTGCACTCAGGAAAGATGGTCCCACCCCTCAAAACGCACATGGAACTGGAACAGCTGGCCCTGCCCCTGACCTAAGGGGCGCAGTCCCAGCGGCCTGATCAACTCAGCTACCACCCAGACCTACCCTAACATCTACCATATCTGTCTCCTGCTGGAGCTCATGAAGGGACTGGTCCTGTGGAATAATAACTGCAGGATCTCCATGACTCAGGGCAACAGCAGGATGTCTGAGAGGATTTTGGTGAAGATCCAGTGATGATGGTGTGCCAGATGGTGTGCCAGAGGCCTTGAACCAGACCCGTGACTCATTGCAATGAACATTTTGTGGGTGGAGCTGATTTGACAAAAGGGTGTACTATGTGACACACCGCAGCACCCAGAGCAACTAGGATGAGTGAAGAGGTGTTGGAAAGACAGAGGAACAAAGTGGTTTTGCGCGTGTGCGTGTGTGTGTGTGTGTGTGTGTGTGTGTGTGTGTGTGTGTGTTTAAAGGCAAAGGAGAGGGGGGCAGGGGTATTTGTCTGGGAGGGACAAAGGACTGCCTTGGATAGAGAGGAGACAGATGTGGCCCAGAGGCAAATGGTGGTTTATAAAGGTAAATGTGGAAACCCTGTGTTAGGATAAGGTGTTTAGTTTTAATTGGGCATGTTAATTAGGTGAGTCAAAGGGGGCTTTTGATTGCTGGACTTCAATACTTTGATAGCTGGACCTTGGTAGTCAGCCTCAGGAGGAGGAAGTGGCCAAACAAGGGCACAGACCTTGGTGGCTAGCTTTAGGAATGTACTCTAACAGTTCTTAGCAAGGCAGAGGGAACGGGGAGAAGGGCAAGGCCTGCCAGAGCCAGGCTCAAGCTGGCCAGAGTCCTTTCAACTTATTCCCCTCCCCCACCCCCGCTTCTTTTTTTTTTTTTTTGAGACAGGGTTTCTCTGTGTAGCTCTGCGCCTTTCCTGGAACTCACTTGGTAGCCCAGGCTGGCCTTGAACTCACAGAGATCCGCCTGGCTCTGCCTCCCGAGTTCTGGGATTAAAGGCGTGGGCCACCACCGCCCGGCTGCCCCCGCTTTTTTTTCTCAGTCTCCAGCATAATGTTTCCACGTTTTAAAAATAGTGTGTATGTGTGGACATGAGAGGGACCTCTGGTGTTGTTCCTTGTCTGAGACTACGTCTCTTTGTTTCTGTGTATGTCAGGATAGCTAGACTGCAAACTCCCGATGGAAAACACAACACATGGCTTTACCTGAGTTCTGACCTCGGACCCTCAGAGCTTTACCACTGAGCTGTCTCCTGTGCCCAGTTTTTACACTCTTCATTCCAGTCCTGCTCTCCGAAGACCACACCTTGCCGTGTGTTTTATTTACTTTTCTAGCCACATCACCTAGCACAGTCTCTGGGCCCAGAGCATATGGATGGTTGGTAAGTCACTGGTGACCAGGACCAGGCTGTTAACTTTGTTCCATGCCTAAGTATGTGCTTACTCACGCTGAATGACGCAGCACAATTTCTTTGTTCCTTGTTTAATTTTGTCTTGCAATTAAAAAGAAAAACTCAGGGCTTTGAACCCTAGAATATTGATGGTTTGTTGGCATCTTACTTGATAACATGAGCAATCTAATTATTCCAAGTCCTTTGCAGTTTTCTGAGTCAGAAAAGTTTCCAATCTGGGGGGAAAAAGACAAATTTGTGTTTATATCGTGAGGAATTTTCACCGAATATTTTCTCAAATGACTAAAGATGTGTTCATCACAGCCATTTGAGAGAGGCTGCCCACACGGACAAGGAGGCTGAAATAGCCCATCAGCCAAAAAAACCACATAAAAGCCTGCAGCACAGGGCTTAAGCCACCCACGCAGCTGCCCCTGCAATCAGTCAAGGCTCAGAGGCAGGGGCGCAGCTCGCGGTGTGGCTGAAAGACTATTTGAAGAGCCTGGCAAAAGCTTGCGGGTTTTATAAAGGGGCTTTTAAAATGAGAAACAAAAAATGATTTAGATCGGCCGCCCCTGCTGCGAGTCAGGTTTCCCCTTTGCTCCCTAGAAGGGTTTGGTGGCTGTGGGTAATGCATTGCTCCAGGAAGGCAATAGAAATAGCCCAGTCCAGATGCATGCCACAGAATGAAAGCCATTTTGCTAGCAATTCCAGAAAGATGAAAGTTGTCCCCCCTCAGGCTGAAATACCTCAAAGAAAAGAACCTGGACCAGTTAATTTTAATCTCAAGGATGAGAAAAAATACAATACATTTTCTTTGAGATGGTGGCAGAGGAGGGACAGGCAACCAAACCCCTCAGCACATTCTCCACAACGGTTCTTAGAGCCATGGCGTCCCTTACTTGAGGGAGGAGAGTCAGAAACCTGAGAAAATGTGGGGAAACAGCATGGCTTTTCAACATACCCTTTTTATGCTGACAAAAGTCATGGAATTTTTAAAATTTAAATATTTGCTTATGCATTTGTGTGCACACACAGCCCTGGGCACACTCCACAGCCTACCTGAAGAAGTCAGAGGACAGCTTCCAGGGATGGGTTCCCTCCGCTCCTGTGTGGATTCCAGGGATTGAATTTAGGTGATCAAGCTTGGCAGCATGTGCCTTGTACGCTCTGAGCCTTCTCGCTGGTGCCCTAGAATTTAAAATTGCATTTGTCGATTGTTGATTCTGTGTGTGCCCATGTGTGCCATGTCCATCTCCCCAGCCCTAGAATCTTTTTTTTTTACATTATTTTTTTTTGGGGGGGGGGGTTCTCTATGTAGCTCTGGCTGTCCTGGAACTTACTCTGTAGACCAGTGTGGCCTTGAACTCAGAGATCTGGCTCCTGTGCCTTCCCAGCACCGGGATTAAAGGCGTGTACCATCACTGCCTGGCTAGAATCATTTTTATTATGAAGTTTAAAGTGAATTTTTAGTGATTGTTTGAGTCAAACATGTAGGAGCCCACACAGTCTAACACCCAGCTTTTAGCTGAGATGTGACCTTGAACTTCCTCAATGACAAAAACTGATCATCATTAAAAATGTGTCCAAGTCTGCAGTGGTTTTACAGTGAAATGACGGTAGCTGAAGAAAGGTTGATAGACTTACTTTTGCTTGAGTCCAACAAAGGTTCTGGAGTGTATATAAGCCCTTTATTTTACCCTTTTAGAAGAAATGAAATAATTTGGTTTGCAACTGAACGTAAAAAACAATGATTTTCTGTATGTGAAAGTTTCTCAATCCTTTGTCTTATCAAGGTGGAAAACAATCATGTAATAAGAGACTTTGAATCATAGGAAGCACAAATGGCTTCAACTAAAGAGAATTTTTTCATTTGTGTGTTTACAATTCATCTATACGAAATCAAAACAAGTACTTCAGTATGTTGGCACTTTTAAGCAGCCCTTGCCATGTGTCTGACATAATTCTGGAGGAGTCATTGGGGAAAGCTGCTTGCCACAAAGTCTGAAACTTGAGGTCAGTATCTGGAAGCCACAGACTCCTGCGAGTTGTCCTCTGACCTCCATACTCATGCAGTGTGTGTATACACTCATGGGGACACACAACAAACAGACAAACAAACAAACAATAAATAAAATTTTAAAGTAAATCTAACTTCATATGTCAAAAAACATTTCTTGAAAAGTTTCTAACATGAGCCCCTAAACACAAATTGCTGGAGGAAGCCAGCAAATCCCCCATCTACACACATTCTTATATCTGGCTCTTCCTTAATGGCTTACCACATGCACAGCTGCTTTTTAAAGGCCCCACTGCTAATGATGAGAATATATGCATGTAACAAATTATGATGATTAATCATATTAGATTTTTAAAGATTGTATAATTGTATATAAAATATAAAGAATAAACAGTGGGGGTGGTGGATGAGGAGAAGTAGCATTTACTGGTAATGTAATACACCAAACTATTGCGAGATATAGTGTATGTGTTCTGGTAGCCACACAAAGGATAGCAAGCTCAGGTACTAATCATGGTTATCAAAACACAGATTGAATTTATTGGAAGTCAATAGTAATATTTTTAACATTCTCCTGCAAGAGAAACTGGCCCAATGTCATCACTAATGAGAAGGCTACTTTTTCCTAATATCAATCAGGAAATGCTCTGTGAGCAAAGACACAGAGATTCTTTCTTTTAAATAATTTAATGAGCCTCAGTTTCATGCTAAGCCAAGAGAAAACAGCACGCAAGGCAGTGTTTTCGTAATTCTTGCTTCAAGTAAAGGTCACCAGTAGTTTGAACAGATGATTGCTGAGTGTCAAGAAATAAACTAGTGTGTGTTAAGCTGGGAAGCACAATATAATCCAAAAAGAACCTCCATCCTCAAAGCTCCAGTCCTCATGTCTAGGTGTGTTTATTATTAGATACTCCAAAGAGAACACCTAGGTGGGGATGCAGCTCCGTGGCAGAGGCCTAGCACACTCAGGTCCTGGGTTCCATCCCTGAAGAGCAAAAGAGTGCAAGAGCAAGGGCTGTGGTTCTCTTGTTTCTAATTCGCCATCTTCCCCTTGCAGATCTTTGTTACTTCTCAAATTGTCCTCTCACATTCTATTTGTACTTCTGTGTAACACGAATCTTAAACGGTCTTATTAATAAAAAACCTGGAGCCAGATATTGGGGTGAAAACTGAGAGATCAGAGGACTAGGACAAGCCACAGCCAACCTCACCTCACCGACTCCTCAGCCTCTGGAGAGAGTACTTCCTGTGTACTCACACCTTATATACCTTTCTGTGCTCTGCCATCTTACTTCCTTTCTCCACTCAACTTCATCACTTCCTCTTTCTGCCCAGTTCTATCACTTCCTATCTGTCTGTACAGACCTCCAGACCTCTATGGTTAAGTAGCACTGGGATTAAAGGTATGTGCCACCATGCCTGGCTCTGTTCCCAGTGTGGCCTTGAACTCACGGAGATCCGATGATCTGATGGATTTCTGCCTCCCGAATGCTAGGATTAAAGGCATGTGCTACCACTGCCTGACCTCTATGTTTAATATAGTGGCTGTTCTGTTCTCTGATCCCCAGATAAGTTTTATTGGGGTGCACAAATAAAATATCACCACACTTCTGTATTGAAAATCCCTCTTCTTACAAGGATGATAGCCATAGCACATAGGACCCAGCCAACCTCCTCCAAGGCGACCTTGGCTTAGATTACATCTGCAGTAACTCCACTTCAGAAACAAGGTCATATTATGAGGTAATGAGATCTATGCCTTCAACATATGGATTTAAAATGTTTATATTACATTTATTTGTATATATTCGTGCATATGTGCACATGTCACAACACACATGTAGAGGCCAGAGGACAACTGGTAGGAGTCAATTTTCTCCTTCTACCATGTGAGTATGTGGGATTAGAACTCAGGCCATCAGGCTTGGAGACAAGCACTCCCCGCCCCCCGAGCCATCTTGCTTGCCCAATGTATAGATTTTGAGGTGTCATAATTCAAGAATACTAGTTTTTCAGTGGTTATATTTCCAGAACAATGATTCACTTTGCCCAATGTATAAAGCAATTTTACTTCCATATCAAGAATAAGAATTGTTAGGAGAGCTAGCCAGCTCCCAAGTGCTCTGTACTTTGTGCTAAACAAGAAAGGGTTTTGCAAAAGAAAGCAGAAAGGTTTCCTTGAGTGTCCAAAATGTATTCATTTATTGAGCAATGTTCTGAACACTGATATCCTGTAGTGAACAAAATGGATAAAATTTCTCCCTAATCTCTCCCTTCATGGTGATCACATCCTAATGGAAAGAGATGGCACATAAACAAACAGGCGAATCGCATCACTCTTCAGTGGGTGTTGAATGCTATAAAGATAAACAAAGGCTGATTGGAAATGCAGTAGAGATTGAAACTTTAAACAGGGTGATCAGGGAGGCCTTTCTAAGAAGATGACATTTAAGTGAGTCATCTAATGTAGATCACTGGTGAAGAGGCATGCCAGACAGGAAATGGTACTGTTGGTGACTTTAAGGGAAACAAAGAGATCAGTGTGGCCAGAGTGTGAGGGAGGATGAGTGTGATTGACAGATGCGGTCAAGAGACTGTCCATGGGAGAATGAGAGTGATTGACAGCTAAAGTTCAAAAGGCTCTAGGGAAGATCATAAAGGAACTGGCAGGGTTCTGAGGAGTTCAGCTTTTCCTAAGGAGTTGTTGGAAGAGTCTGAGGTGGAGAGTAAGATCGCATGACATGGGTTTTTAGGAGACTCTCCCTGACTGGGAGAAACACCAGGAAGCCACAGCCAAAGTCCAGGTGAGAGATACTGACCCGTGGCTGGGCCCAAGGGAGGTCAGGGTGGTGGTGGTGATGGAAAGATACTGACCCACCGCTGGGCCCAAGGAAGGTGGTGGTGGGCGGGGGAGAGATACTGACCCAAGGCTGGGCCAGGGGAGGTGGGGGGGAGAGATACTGACCCATGGCTGGTCCCAAGGGAGGTCTGGGGGAGGGGTGGAGAGAAGTACTTGGATTCTGGGTAAGTTTTGAAAGGAAGGCTAGTTGGATTTGATATTAATTAACATAATGTATAAAAGAAAGGAAGCAAAGAAAGAAGGAAAGCTCCAATTTTTCATCCTATCAAACAGTGAGTCCCTCACTTGTCATTGATACCAGTTAATTTTGTTTATCTAGACAAGGTAAAAAAATGTATTTAGTTGTATCCATAAGTGAAAGGAGTTGATAAATTTAAATTTAAACTTAAAAAAAATTCCTTCAAAAGTTGTAAACCAGCATGAGAGAAAAAGAAGAAAAAGAAAGGAAAACAGACCAAACAGGAAAGCTGAGCAGTTGGCCAGTTAAAAGAAGCTTTGTGTAGACGAATTAAAATAATACAATGTGTGATCTGAGCAAGCCAACAATAAAAAATAAATCATGACGCTACCATAGAAATGTAGACAACGGTTGGCTCACCTCATAACAGATCATTTGATAACCAAGATATTGTGGTTAATTTGGGGGAAGTGTATGATATTGTTTGCTAAGGTCCTCGTTTTTTAGAAACTTTTAAATTAATGTTTTGTTTGACAGTTTCCTATTTGTATATAATGAATTCTGGTTACTCTCACACACCCTCCCTTATCTGTCCCATCTCTTCATGCCCTCTCCCAAACATTACCAGTGTCTCTCCCAGACTTCTAGCTGTGTGACTCATTTGGTTTAAGCGTGGCCACTGGTGTGACCATCGGATTGGAACTAGCCATTGGAGTCTGGTGGGGTCATCAGTGGGTCACAAATGAGTTCAACAATTCCCTTCTCCCTGAATCTCCCAGCAGCAAAGAGTTCACAGCCAGGGGCAGGACCCCTGGTCCCTCTCCTTCCTCCAAGCCTGACTGGCCAAAGCTTGTGAAGACCCATGCAGGTACCTGCACTTCCGTGTTTGGGACTGTTGGCCTCTGTCGGCCCAGGAGGTCACACTTCACAGTCCTTCTCCTGGTCTTTCAGCTCTTACATTCTGTCCACCCCTCTTCCACAGTGTAGCCTCAGAGCATGCAGGGGAAATATCCGTCACTTTTCCTAAACAGCTGTGGAGCCATGACTCTCCCATGTTCTCCTATGACTCCTCCCACAATGAGGCTTTGTTTGTTTGGTTTTGAGACAGGGTTTCCCTGTGGAGCCCTGGCTGTCCTAGAACTCTCTGTGTAGACCAGGCTGGCATTGTACTCACAGAGCTCTGCCTGCCTCTGCCTCCTGAGTGCTGGGATTAAAGGTGTGTGCTACCACCACCCAGCGAGGTTTTGGTTTTTGGTTTGGTTGTTTTGTTTTGTTTTGTAATGGGTTCACAGTGCTCAGCATGGGTTCTCTCCTTGGAGCAGGTCTCAAATCCAATCAAAGGGCAGTTAGTAGAACCCTAACAGTGGTGCCACTAGATGGGCGTGTCTTAGGAGTTGGTCTTGTGGATTGTAGGCATCACTTCTGGATAAGACCACTGAGATGCTCTTTCTAGCCAGTGGCCTACGTTGCACCTTCAAGACTATGGAAACCAGCTGTCAAGGAGAGAAGTCCTCATGTTTTGATAAATGTACATTGAAGTGTTTATTGAGAAACTATAGTATCAAGGATTTTCTTTTTCTTTTTTCTTTTTTTTTTTGGTTTTTCGAGACAGGGTTTCTCTGTGTAGCTTTGCGCCTTTCCTGGAGCTCACTTGGTAGCCCAGGCTGGCCTCGAACTCACAGAGATCCGCCTGGCTCTGCCTCCCGAGTGCTGGGATTAAAGGCGTGCGCCACCAACGCCCGGCCGATTTGCTTTTTCTTAGTCTAGTGGTAAAGTGGTAAAACAGAAGCCCATAAATCTGGTTATTATTGTTAATTTGCTGCTCTCCACTTGTATGAATACTAAAAATTGTGTGTAATGAAGTAAACGATGCATGAGGGTGTATTCTAATGGTACACCACATATTTAATCCCTAGGACAAATAACTACACACATCACAAGACGTTAAAGATTGGTGACATCAGTTGTCCCCAAAGAGTATGATGAGTGTAGAGTGTGATGTGAGTAGAGTGTGATGAGATTCTTGCCTGTCTCTCTCTTTGTGTCTTCCCAGTGCCAGCTTACTAAAACATACTGTCTACTAATGAGTACAGCGAAAACGTTGGGCCTGCCCTGGCAGACGGGGGTGAGGGGGGAGAGCAGCATGCATGGAAAATAAGTTTCAGGACGAGCTGCCAATGACCCGCTCCTGAGTCTCCTTATTCTGGTTTCTGGCTGGTTGTCTCACAGCTCGTCATTCTGAGGTGATGCTTAATTCAGCAGCATGTAAGCCCAGGCTAGAGTGACTCAGAGAGCGGTTCCTTTGGGCAGCAGAACAGAGATCATTGAGGAGCAAAGTTTTCCATGCAAGTTTCAACAGATTGGTTCAAAAACAATGCCTGCATTGCAAGGAACAGTAAACCACAACCAACGTCTGAGGATAGTGGTTCATTTCCTGACTGGATTCCTGGCTTTACATCCTGGTCCTCTTGGTAACTGTGTGAGATTTCATTATATTACTGCTGTTATATGTTATAAGAGTCATTTTTATGGGCGGAATGAACACATATATTTTATATAAACGAGAGATTTACATTGAACCGAAAGTCTATCTCCTCTTACTTTGCAATGCAATTTTTATGCCTGGACCTGGAATTGAGTCTGTGTGTGTGTGTGTGTGTGTGTGTGTGTGTGTGTGTGTGTGTGTGCATGTGTATGTAAGTGTGCACCACAGCACACATGGAGGTCAGAGAACAGTTTGCAGCAGTCACTTCCCTTCTTCCACCATGTGGGTGCTGGACATCAAGTTCAGGGCTGCAGCATTGGTGCCAGGCACCTTTCTCCCTGAACCATCTCCTTGACCCCTGCAGTTTTTATATACCTGAGTCATAAAATCACCTGAATTTCCAGGGCTGGATAGATGGCTCAGGGTAAAGTGCTTGCTGAACAAGCATGAGGTCCTGAGTTCTATCCCCAGAGCCCACTTAAAGGTGACAGCAGAGAATCAACTTCTAAAAGTTGTCCTCTGACTTACACCTGTGCACCATGGCACACGTGTGTGCACCCCACATTCACACACATACACGTGATACAGATAGATACAACAATAATAACAACAATTTTTTAAAAGAATCCCATTATTTTCTACTGTAATGTGTCCTATTTAAAATAAATAAAAACAAGTGAAAGAGGTCAAGGGAGCTAGCATGTCTCTTCTGCCTCATGGAGGCAGAGCTAGAAGGTTCCATCTGCCAACCAGAAGACAAGCCTGTCCTGGAGGATGAACATGCCTCAGCTCGCAAGCCTGTGAGAAATACATTCTTTTTTGTTGTTGTTGTTGTTTTTTTGTTTTTTGTTTTTTTTTTTTTCGAGACAGGGTTTCTCTGTGTAGCTTTGCGCCTTTCCTGGAACTCGCTTTGGAGACCGGGCTGGCCTCAAACTCACAGAGATCCGCGTGCCTCTGCCTCCCAAGTGCTGGGATTAAAGGCGTGCGCCACCACCGCCTGGCGAGAAATACATTCTTATTACTTATAAGTTACCCGGTCCCTGGTATGAGAACCTGAACAGGATGGAACACAGTTCAATAGGTATGTTCCCTTATCTTCACTAAGAGAACCCTAATTTAATGAGTGACAACATGTTTAGTTACAGTAATATGCATTAGAACGCCCTCGCTAATGAGATCAAATGGAATCAGAAGTTGCTAGAAAACAAAACTCTTGTAAAATTTTTCAAAGGAAACCAGAAAGAGAATGGGGAGAGAACACCACACACAGAAACTGTTACAAAAGACATTGCTGATCAAAGACTGCTGCCCCAATAGTCAAAGAACTCCGTAAAATTCAACAGTAAGAAAATAAACAACCTGATCTGAAAGTGGGAAAAGTGTGCAAACCACGCGGACAGACACCACTAAGGAGGACACGCAGAGGCAGACAAGCACGGGATGTGGCATTCTACGTGGTCGGGGAACTGGGAACACGAACAGCAGGAAACTTACCACCCAGACTCTACCACCACCAAATGCTGACAGAGACATGAACAGGGAGTCTCCTCCATTGCTGGTGATAACACAACCAACTGTGGATGGCAGTTAGACAGTTCTTGACACACTCTGGCTCTGTCACCTACCAAAGACACTTCTTGATGTTTACCCAATCATTTGAAAACTTAACGTCCACTCAAACCCTGAACACAGGTGTTTATTAAAGCAGATTTTTTTTTTCAGAATTGCTCAAATATGGAAGCAATCATAATATCCAACTGGTTTACACCAATACATATATCTCTTCAAAGCACATTGTTATGTGACATATGGTTCCAACTTCTGAAAAGCCAAAAAATATGGAGAGAATGAAAGTATCAGTGGGGTGCCTGAGTGGGCTTTGTGGAGCCCACTACCTATGATGGGACACCTTGTGCAGCCTTGAGGCAGGGGGAAGGGCTTGGACTTGCCTCTACTGGATGTGCCTCCCCATGGGAGTCCTTGCCTTCTTGTGGGGGAGAGTGGGGGATGGGTTGGGAGGGGAGGCTTGGGGGGGCAGGAGGAGGGAAGAGGGGATCTTTGATTGGTGTGTAAAATGAATGAAAAACAATTTTTAATAAAAAAAGAAAGAAAGTATCAGTGGTTGTGAGAACCAGAAGTAAAGGTAAGAGAGATGGTTATGTGAAACA
Source organism: Peromyscus melanophrys (assembly GCA_902168415.1). NCBI lineage: Eukaryota > Metazoa > Chordata > Mammalia > Rodentia > Cricetidae > Peromyscus > Peromyscus melanophrys. Next base: position 36,473 of record CABHPR010145030.1, read on the forward strand.
CAAATCTTGAGGCCAAGGAGACTGTTTGTATAATATTACAGTGATGGTCACATATCAATATATATTCATCAAAACCCATGGAAGGTGCAACACTGAATTTGAACTCAAATGTAAAACTATGGGTTGTAGGTGATGGGAGTATGCAGTGCAACCCCATCACTGTGACCTTTGATCTTTATGTACATACCACTCTGGTGTAGAATGTTGGTAGTGGGAGACAAGTCTGGGTGCATCAGGACAGGGGCTGTATAAGAAATCAGTACTTTCTGCTTAATTTTGTGGTGAATTTAAAACTGCTTTGAAGCTGGGCGTGATGGTGCACACTTTTAATTCCAGGAATTAGGAAGGCAGAGACACTTGGATCTCTGAGAGTTTGAGTTCAGCCTAGTTAGCAGAGTGAGTTCCAGAACAGCCAAGGCTATATAGAAAGACCCTATCTCTTAGGGTTTCTGTTGCTGTCAAGAGATATCATGACCACCGCAACTCTTATAAAGGAAAAACATTTAATTGGGTGGTGTACAGTTCAGAGGTTCAGTACGTTATCCTCATGATGTGACATGGTGGCGTGCAGGTAGACATGGTGCTGGAGAAGGAGCTGAGACTCCTACATCTTGACCCGCAGGCAACAGGATGTGGGTGTGGCTTGAGCATATATGAGACCTCAAAGCCCACCCCCATAGTGACACACTTCCTCCAACAAGGTCATAATTATTGCAACAAAGCCACACCTCCTAATAGCGCCACTCCCTATGAGCTTATGGGGGCCATTTTTATTCATACTACCTACACCCAGTCTCAAAACATGAAAACAAAACAAGACAAAAATCTGGGCTGGTGAGATGGCTCAGTAGGCAAAAACATTTGCTGCCGAGCCTGAGGACTCGAGTTCAACCCCTGGTACCTACACAGTAGAAAGAGAACAACTCCAAGTTGTCCTCTGACCTTTACAGGCATACCATGGCACAAGTGCATCTAGCCCCCGATACACACACACACACACACACACACACACACACACACACACACACTCATGCACAATAAATGCAATTTAAATCTTTAAGGTAAAGTAAAATCTGTTAAAGAAAGAAAAAAGTAATATTAGGGTAAAATATTCTCTTTAAATCCAATGAAAACTTTTAATGGCAAAGCAAGAGTGTGGACTCTTCTGACAGGCTCTGCTGCCACCGAAAGCCTAGACAGAGGGGAAATAAAGCAGCTGTTCTGGGATTCCAAGGCAAAGAGCCTGCTGAGCAGGAAAGTACAAGGCCCCAGTCGCCGTGTTAGTTTCCTGCAGCTGCGTAAGAACATTCCAAAACCCAAATGGCTCAAAGCAGCAGAAGTGTAGGCCCTCAGGTCTTGGACCTTCCTCACCCCCTGTGGTGGCTTGAATGGAAATGACCCCCCATAGACCAAGTTTGAGTACTTGGTCCCAAGCTGGTGGAATTGTTTGGGAAGGATTAGGAGGTGTGACCTTGTTGGAAGAAGTGTGTAGGTCAGAGTGGACTTAACTCATGCTGTTCCCAGTGAGTTCTCTCTGCTCCTATTGAGGTCTGGAGGCCTGAGCCCTCAGCTGCCACTGTGACAGTCTGCCACCATGCCACCATGCCTTTGCTTAGCTATCATAAACTCTGAACTCTCTGGAACCGTAAGTCCAGTTAAACTCTTTTGTGACTTGCCTCAGTCACAGTGTTTTATCTCAACAATAGAAAAGTAATGAAGACATACTCAGAAGACAGTCTTGGGTGTTTTGCTGTGACGCAGCCTCTGCCTCCATGTTCAGACAGCTGTCTTCATCTCTGCTTCTAATTTTCTTAAAATACATCACCCATGAGTGAGGAAGTGGCCTGGATCTGGAACACTGGCCTAGCACACACAGGGCCCTGGGGTTTGATCTCCTGCACTACATAAACCAGGTGTTTATTAATGAGAATTTAATCCAACACCTGGGAGGTAGAGAAGGGGGAATCAGGAGTTCAAGGTCATCCTACATAATAAATTCAAGACCAGCCTAGGATACAAGAAACCCTGCTCAAAAAACAAAGATAGCCGGGCGGTGGTGGCGCACGCCTTTAATCCCAGCACTCGGGAGGCAGAGCCAGGCGGATCTCTGTGAGTTCGAGGCCAGCCTGGGCTACCAAGTGAGTTCCAGGAAAGGCGCAAAGCTACACAAAAAAACCCTGTCACAAAAAACCAAAAAAAAAAACAAAAAAAAAAAACCAAAGATAAACAAAAGCACCCATTGCACTGCATTTGGGTCCACCTTTCTGACCCTACCGTATGTAGCTTACATCTAATAGTACCCTATTTTCAAAGAAATGTCACATTCATAGGAACCCAAGATTAGGACTCCAACATAACCTCTGTTTATAGTGTGTGTGTGTGTGTGTGTGTGTGTGTGTGTGTGTGTGTGTGTGAGAGAGAGAGAGGGGGGGGGTATACATGTGTGCAGTGTGGGGGCACAGTCCCATGTACCACGGTATACGTGTGGAGACAGAGGGCAGCTGCCAGGCTTTGCCTTACAGCTTGTTGCTCCTGCTGTGTAAGCTGGGCTGGCCCAGGAGCTCGCAGGGATTCTCCTGTCTCCCCCGCTTTCAGAGCAGACACACTGGCATCACATATGCCACCAGATCCAGCTTCACGTGGCTTCTGAGGATCCAAAGTTGCTTTTTTTTTTTTTTTAACTTTCCCCAACTTTAATTAAAAAGAAAAAAGGCAGTGGTAGTAATCTCTCGAATATGGTCAGTCTACTGGGGTTCCTCCTTTTTATGTGACATTTGATTTCAAAAACGCCTGATGGTGTACACAGTTCCCATCACACTAAGCAGGCGAGAAGCTGAAATCTGATGTGATCATCTTCCATCTTCCCCAGTCTGTGGTCTGCCTTTGGATCAGCAATGATGGCCTGAACCGCTACTATGGCTTCGTTAATCTTCGTCTGGAGCCCTCTGAGCTCTTCTATGTGCAGCAATCGCAGGCTCTGAGCAGCTTCGTTAAGAACTGCATCTCCTGTGTCAAAGCCAAGACTGTGTTTGTCTAGAGCAACAGGTAAGCCCTCCTCTGTTTGATTTTGCTTTAGCAACTGCATCCTGTGTTAGACACTCCTGAACGAAAATACGAATTGCCTTAAGCACTACCAAGCAATCGTCATGACGCTGAATCTGAAGGAGGTTAACCAGAGCCATGCCACCAGCCTTAAAATCGGGATTATTTGTGTCCAGCTTAATCAACAGTTCTGCATTTTCAGCTGCATTGTCAGTGTTTTTCCTGTTATCAGGTACTAAGTCCTTGTAGTTTCAGCATTATCTCCATATTTAAGCCCAACAGCCAAGCCAAGAAGCCACTCAATCGCTTCTTGCCCATCCTGAATCTTGAAAGAACAGTCGACATCTCTGAACTACTCAGAACTTGAGCCAGTTGCTGCTGTGGATGTTTCTCAAGTTACCTCTGTCTTTGGTCCTGTAGTGTCTGATTTTCTGGCCTTTGAGCCAAACAATAAAGGTTCTAAATTCTGTTTCATCTTTACATTTGAAGCTTGTAGTAGTTCAGGGCTGTGAGCTTGCGTCATAGCATGGTCCCTGCTGCTTGCACTCGCCGCCTGGGCCTCCACCAGGACAGAAGAAAGTAGGGTGAGGCAGGTCAAAGTTTTTTTAAGGGTTCACAATTCAACTCAAAATGCTCCTGGTGGCATTCTGAACTGCTCAGCCACAGCTGAAATTCATGTGTCTGAACTTATACAAGAGAAAACAAAGCCCTCGGTTTGTTTAAGTCTTTGTTCATAGTGTGGAATTCATTTCCTTGCTGAAGTTGTCATTTCTGTGAGTGGGCTCTGAGAATTAGAAGGCAGTCAGCCACGTGGAGCCATCTATTCAGAGGACAGTCTGTTACTTCTGAAGGACAGAGACCATTATTCTCTTACTTGGGAGTGGCAGGGATGGGTGGGGACTTCTGCTCAGCTAAGGTTTTTCTAGTCATAATTTAAAGATCAAAACTGTTTTCAAACTAAAGCTTGCCAGAATCTGAAAAGGTCAGTGGCCATGTATTCAGCAGCCAAACATAGGTCCTTCCCCTTCCTTAGACTCACAGCCATCTCAGATATATCTTCATTAGTCACCAGCATACCTCAGTGACTAAGACTACAAATGCAGCCATTGTGCTTTTATTACCAGAAGTGCAGTGTGCTTGTCCAACACAATCATGTTCAGTTTTATGGCGCTATCTTTCTGCCAGGTGCGGAGCTTGGACACATGGTCAGCAGCCAACGCTGAAATGTGTCTGCAGCTCGAGGGCGTTCTTAGGAGTCCACAGACTGTTTGTGGCAGTCGTAACGGAGAACTAACTGTGATTCATTCAGCTGATGCACAGGCTCCAGCAGCAAGCACCCGCCACTGCTGCCTTCACCTCTGCTGATCCCAGAGCCCTGGGGGTGCACATCCCTGTGCTGCACTCCATAAAGGCTGTCACCAGAGGAAGGCTGGGTCCCCTCACTTGAAAATGAGAACTGAAGGTTAAGTTCACAGTTTGCATCTTTCCTTCATTTCTTCCCCAAAATATTTATTCAGTGCCAGTCTTGTGCCAGGCTAAATGAAGACGCCGGAAACCAAATAAATAAGGTACTATCCATGCCTCTAATTTGAAAATAGAAAATTTAAAAGGTAGTAACTGCTGAGATTTGCTTAACGATGGAGCATCCAGGTGAAATCCTATCTGTACTAATGGCATCAAAGTTGAAGTGAAGGCCAGCAAGAGGGCTCAGTTGGTAAGGGCAACGCAGGCCTGGTGACCTGAGTCTGATCCTTAGAACCGACATGGACAAGACGTCTTCTGTCCTCCGCACATATACACACACTACATAAATAAACGAATGCAAAAAGCATGGAAGCAAAATTGTCTGAGAACAACAGGGGCTAATGGGAGAGAGGAAGAAGAGGCAGAGCACTGGGTGGGGACAAGTATGCTTGAAGTACTTCATAACCCTGCATAATTAAAATAATAACACCAGAAAGAAAGAAAGGGCTATTGGGACATCACACAGGCAAAGGAAGTTCCTGCTGTCAGTGGTGTTGAGGTTAGGATCTGGGGTCTGTACACTTGGAACAGGCAGGTAGGCATATGCAGTGCTCTGCAAGGGAACACAGGACATATGTGGTGATCTATACAGAGATGGATGTGGTGGGAAATGTCAACAAAATGAGTGAAATCTGGTCGTGTTATGAAGGTGTTGGAAGATAACTGAAGTTGGAGTCAGACACTTCTAATGTCAGATGTGTTTAGAAAACTATCTCAACAAAAGCACACATAAAAGATAAGAACAGATCAAGAGAGGGCTGGCAAGATGGCTCAGAGGGGCTTGCCTTTAGGGGCTTGCCACAAAGCCTGACTGAGTTTGATCCCCAGAACCAACATAGTAAAATGGGAGAACAGACATCTGCAAGATGTTCTCTGCCCTCCACACATGCTGCACAAATGAATGAATGAATGCACACACACACACACACACACACACACACACACACACACACACACACAAAATAAGTGTTAAAAAATAAAAAGAACAAGGAGTCAGTTGAGGAACTAACCATAAGAAAGAAAGTGTGGCAGTGATGGCATGGACTGAGTCCTTCCACAATGCTGTAGTTGCCATAGATAACCTTGACTAGGAGGAGCTAAGCATTTGGTGCTCCAGGAAGCAAGCTGAAAATCTTGAGTGAGTCATCATACTTCTCATAGTTTACACTCATCACAAACGTAGGGGCTGCAGCAGAAAGAGCAGACACGATGGTCTGTTGGCTCCGCTCTTCAAGTGAGATCATCCTTCTCCATCGTCGTAAAGACACCAGTAGACCCTACAACATCCTGGGCACCAGCATCACCTCATTTGATATTGTCAGGATCTCATTCCTGGAAGATGGTAATGGCCTTCCTGTTGATGACAAGTTCCGAGTTCTCAGCCTTGACTGTACTATTGAACTTGCCATGGGTAGAGTCAGACTGTAACATGTAGACCATGTAGTTGAAGTCAATGAAGGGGTCATTGATGGAAAAAATACCCACTTTGCCAGAGTTGAAGGAAGCCCTGGTAACCAAGTGCCAAATATGGCCAAATTTGTTCACTCCAACCTTCACCAACAATGTCTCAACATGTATGAGAAGATACAGCTGACTATAGAATAGGGAGGAGCAGAGAGCTGCTTTAAAATTTTTAATGTGAAAAGCAGATTTACTTTAGAAATTGGATATTAATGAAAATGAGTTCAAAAAATGTGTGGCCTATAAGTCATTGTATGTGAATCAATAGTTCACAATTATTCTTTTTCTCAAGTTCTTTGAGACTCTCCCCAACTCCTGTGCCTCAATTCCAAACAATATTCCTCTTTTTGTTTGTAGAAAATGGGGGAGGGGTAGTGATATATTGGATCCCAAAGGAATGCCAGAGTTGTGGAACCCACACAGAGTCTCCAAGTAACAAGAGCTATTGAGGTCTAGCCCCAGACAACTCTTTCCTAGAGTCCAGATGAGACACTACAAGGGACTGGTATCTAATCTGAGTGATAATGAATGAATCTACATACACCATGCTCTTTCAGTCCATTCATTGGATTCTTCTAAATCAATTCTACAAGTGCTGTGGGGGTACCAATTTATATACACTTATAAGCTGTAATTCTTTGACAATGCAATTCGAGGCTTTCAGGGTCATAGAGAGAGGAGATAAGATCCACACAAAGAGCAGTAATTGTCAGCTTTCATTTATAACCCAAAAGGGGAATGACTAATAGTCAACTAAGGACTAAAATCGGTTAAGAGATCTAAAAAGGAATTTATGTGCTCAGACCATATTCTTAGAAGTGGCTAGGTGAAATGTTAGGAGTCTACATGTCAGTATAAGTCACTAGTAAAGTAAAACTGTCTTTTATTCCTTCAGCACCATTTCTCCCCAGTGGTGCCATTTTCTGGCGGGGCAGGGAAAGTGTTCTCAGTAGCTAGGCAGCCTGCATTACAATAAGTAGCACTGTTCATAAAAGCACTTTCGCTCTGAGTTAATAGCTAAAGGGGGAATCTTCGGAACTAAGGGTAACACCTGGGCTATAGGAATAAAAGAGGAGAATTTAAGCTTAATTTGCACAAGAAATGAAGCCTGGCACCTATCATCCACCTGGCCTAGGTGATTGTCTCATAGGGTCAGTGGAAATATTAACTGTCTCAGGAACTAGCAGATGGTTGAATACCAACCTGGTAATAGCAAGCAGTAAATATGTTAAATTGGGGTCTTGTGTTAATAAACTGGGGTGAAGGTAAGGAATTAAGGATTTAAGGTTAGTGAGGTTATCTTCTCTTATCTGTAGGTAAGATGAGCTCAGGGCACACTAATGCTTATCTATCTGCAATCTGAATGCTTATCTATCTGCAGTCTGTCCTTGGATGTTGAGAAATATCTCAGATGAAATACTTTTGTCCGGAGATGGCCCTGGCCACATGTTTGCTAATGAAGATAATTACAGAAAGGTAGACTCTAAGTCTGGGCTACAAAGAGGAACAAAGGCCTGATTATGGGAAAGGAGTCTTGACTGTGTGACTGTTATCAAACACAGCTGGGGAATGTTATCCAAATACCTCAATAGTATATGGGAAGTTGTGCCGAATAAATGATCAACCACACTGTTATAAGTTCTTAGAAAAGAATCAAATGGGAAAGCTACAATAGCACACAAGAAATTCACTGCAGGAAACAGCTAATATATTCAAAAGCCAGTATCACCAAAACTCCTTGAGTCTTGGCTTCCTTCTGGAAGAGCCCTTGGCTCTTCCTGGTATTAGCTTTGCCAGTGCCAGCTGAATTCTTATTTCATATTTCTGCTGCTCACAGCATCCAAGTTGAATCTGCTCTGCATTATTAAAACGTTTTTTTTTTTTTTTTTTT
>CABHPR010145031.1:0-22910 GCA_902168415.1 Peromyscus melanophrys
CCCCCCCACCCCCCGTGTTCCTTTGCTAACATATAGACTTCCCAGGCCTTTTTTTTTTGTTGCTGTTTTGAGTTGTATACACCAAGTACATATACTAGTACCTAGCATATAACAGAAGTTTAAGGGATATTTGTTGAATGAATACATTAATGGAAAGTCCTTAGAAGAGTGTTTTTTAGTACTAACTGCTAGCTAACTCTGTTTTCTTTATCCTGCGCTAAGAGAGCAGTTCTAACAAAGAGCAAAAGTCCATGGGTCCTTGCCAAATATGCTTCTTGCAAAATATGCTCCTGAGGGTCCCGGGTGCCTTTTGTTACTGTTGTTACATAATTAGAAGCTTCTGTTCTTTATATATAAGACAAAAAAACTCCATATTTACTTTATAGCTGGCTTGAAAGGGGAGTAATATACGTGGTGTGTAATTTAGAAATCATGTCTCCCACTCAACAGTCTGATGACAGTCCCCTCTCTGTGCAGCGGCCCATGCATCACAGGGCTCCTATCTTCTCCTCTGCTCCACCCCCTACAGTGTGTCCCATCTATCAGTTAGCTATTGATGCCTAAGAAGCTTCATCAAAAGTTAAAACAAACATTTTTGCTCACACTAGCAGTTCTCACTGGCCTTGGCTGTTTGGTCTACATGTCTCTCCTGGTACTGTGCCTGCAGATGTAGTCATTTGGTGGCTTGACTGGAGCTGGATAATCCAAGAAGCAGTGACAATAACAATCCCTAAAAGTGCAATGCCCTTGTGGTAGTTTGAACGAAAATGACTCCAGCCAGGTGGTGGTGACACATGTCTTCAATCCCAGAACTTGTGGCAGACGTAGGTAGATATCTGTGAGTTCAAGGCCAGCCTGTTCTACACACACACACACACACACACACACACACACACACACACACACATACACACACACACAGTTCCAGGAGAGCCAGGATTATCTGGAAAAAAACAAAAACAAAAACAAAACAAAATAAAATAGGCCCCTATTAGCCCATAGGGAGTGGTACTATTAGAAGGTGTGGCCTTGTTGGAGTAGGTGTGGCCTTGAGGAGGAAGTGTGTTACTGGGGATGGACTTTGAGGTTTCAGAAGCTCAAGCCAGGCCCAGTGGTTCATTGTTTCTTCCTGCTGCCTGCAGATTCAGATGCAGAACTCTGAGCTCCTTCTCCAGCTCCATGTCTTCCTGCACACCACCATGTTTCCTGCACACCACTATGCTTCCTGCCATGATGATAATGGACTAAACCTCTGAACTGTAAGCCAGCCCCAGTTAAATGTTTTTCTTTATTATAAGAATTGTAGTGGTCATGGTGTTTCTTCACAGTAATAGAAACCCTAACTAAGATAGCCCTCATCCTGTTTTAGAACCCCAAAAGCTGAAAGACTAGAAGAATAAATTGTGTAAAGACTTCAGATTTGCTTTATGTACTTTTTGAGTTGAGTCCATAAAAGTGCCTCATCACAATATTGATTTTGTACATGAATACTGTAAGTGTTGTTTTGTTGATGTGTCATAGTAAACAAAGAACACTCCTTTTATATTATCTGTGTTTACATAAGATAGTATTTGTTGTGATATTTGTTCTTCTGCTGATTTGGTGACTTCTGTCAGTGGTCTATTTTTGGATCAGGTGTTTCCAGGTTGTTAGTGTTCCACTCAAAGAACTGTAAAAGTATGCATGTGGTGGTTTGAAAGAAAATGGCCCCCAAAAAGATTGGCAATATTAGGAGTTGTGGCTTTGTCGGAGTAGGTGCAGCGTTGTGTAGAAAGTGTGTCACCACAGGAGTAAGCTTTCAGGTCTGTAGGCAGAGTTTTTGTCAGAACCACCAGCTCCAAATGAAAACACAGAGACTTAATTATAAATTCTCAGCCAATAGCTCAGGCTTGTTATTAGCTAACTCTTACAACTTAAATTAACCCTACATTCTGTAATTAATCTACATTCTGCCATGTTGCATTACCTCTTTTTCATCTTGCACCTCCCGTTTCTTCTCCGTATCTGGCTGGCGAATCCTTTGACACTTCCATTCTTTTTTCCAGTGTCCTTAGTCAGGTTCTCCCACCTAACCTTATCCTGTCCAGCTATTGGCCAGTCAGCTTCTTTATTAAACCAATAACAGTGACATATATTCACACAGTGTGAAGGAATATTCCACATTTCCCCCTTTTTGTCTAATAAAAAGGAAGGTTTTAACTTTAACATAGTAAAATTATATATAACAAAAAGCAGTTATTAAGAATTACAGTTACAATATCCATTTGTATTTGGCAAAATTAGAGAAAATACTCTATTATTTATTTTATCTTTGTGAGTCTGTTGTGCCCAAAGTCTGGATCCAAAAAGATCACCAAGAGACCAAATCCAATGCAAAAACAGTCTTTAATACAAATTAACTCGAGCCTCTCTGCCCAACAGATGCAGCAGCACAGCAGGAAAGACTTTGAGCAGCACAGGGTGAGGGTTTTTATAGTGGCTAGACAAGGGGGCCACTGGGGAGATTCCAAGACTGCTCAGTTACAGACCTGGGATTGGCTCAAGCCCTGGTTAGGAATACCTGGACTGAGCTAATTGGCTGTCTTAGCTCTAGGGAATTGCAACATTTTAGTTTCATCAGAGGGACACCTGGAGTGTTTGTCTGCTTCTGATTGGCTCTCCCCTGTAGGGTGAGGAGTTCATGGATCTCTCTATAGCTAGGGCAAAAGGTTAGGGGCAGTCTGGAGTGGGGGGGCATCCTTCTCAGGCCTTTTTACTGTGGCTGCAATTCTGCTGAGGCCTGGGTCTCTCAAGTCTAAAGTTTTATACCTAATTTACCTTTTTATCATAACTAAGGGAAACTTTAAGTCTAATTATTTAGTCTTTAACTCTATCAAAGACCCTAGAAGGGTGAGATGTTACCTAATAACAGGGACATCTGGCTGCCTGGACATGCTGGCAGTCTTTTTTTTTTTTTTTTTTTTTTGCATTCTGCTGGCCCAGTTTGGACAATAACTGTCAGCAATTGAGGCAAGGACAGTTTCTTTCCTCCAAACGGCTAGCTTTTGCCTTACAGAAAACAAACTCCATATGGAGTTTCTTCAATGCCCATCATCTTCTATGAAGTAGATTGGTGCTGCCAGGAGCAGACAAGTCTCACTATCATGAAAAGCCTTAGGTTATTAAATATATCAAATTCCATATTCTGTAGGTCTTTGAAGTGTTTGAAGACCATCTATTTATCTAAATATATCTGTGTATGACCTTGAAAACATACCTAACATGATTATAAGTTTGACTATTACAGACGACTATTAATCAGTATTTCTTACACATTACATTTTTAAATGAGCTGCATAAACACAACACCCCAAACAAGAGTAGAAACATACATACAATATAACAAAATTAACTTTAAATTCATATCAAGCCAGCCTGGTCTACAGAGCAAGATCCAGGACAGGTACCAAAACAACATAGTGAAACTTTGTCTCGAAAAAACAAACAAACAAAAAATTTGTATCAATATACAAAAATCCATACCAATGTAAAATATTTTGAAATTAATAGTTGATTTTTGGATTAAAGTAAATTCAATAATCTACCCTTTTTTCCTATCGTTCCTATATCATATCCCCCTTATTTCCTTTAGAAAGAGATCTTTTGTTTAGCCTTTCTTTTTTTTTTAAATTAAGACTCATAACAATTTGTAACCAACCCCCCTTAAATGATAACAAACATCTATAACTCATCTTTTGGGAATGTGGGTGTTGGGTGTTGTTTTTTTCTAGACTTCCTGTTGTCTGGAGGCACTGGAATCTTTGGGGAACCTTGAAAAAATCAGGATAATTGTTAAGTCTAGCTGTAGTATTCTGTGAGGCTGAATCATCTCAGTCAGCAGCCTTGAAGATGCTCTGGATGCTGGATATCCTGGTCCATCGTTTTTATTGGTCTCTGGTCCCTTTGCTCTGAAAATACATAAACTTTTAAAGGTAATATACATATATGCATTAATACAATAACTGTGCATTGTACACAAATTAGCCAAAGAAGACTTTTTGTTTTATGTTTGAGCAGGTAAAATATACATCACATGTCTAGTAGTTCTTCTAGCAATACATATTTACACTGTACAAAGGTTGTTCCACAGCATTTATTCCACAGAGATCTCCTATGCTCAAGGTACTCTCAGTGTTAGACCATTTCCTGTTGCCTGCAAGTTGTAGGACTCTCAGCTACTTCTCCAGCACCATGTCTGCCTGAATGCCTCCATGCTCCCTACCATGATGATAATGAACTGAACCTCTGAAACTATAAGCACACCTCCTCAATTAAATATTTTCCTTTATAAGAGTTGCTGTGGTCATGGTGTCTGTTCACAGCAATAGAAACCTAACTAAGACAATGCACAAATAGCAAAGTAAAAGTATAGGCCAGCTGCACTGCAGGAAGACATCTCCTTCTGAGTGACATTAACTCAAGAGCACTCACTGCCTGGGGTTTCACTCTATAGGTCCGGGAGAAGTTGGTTACTAGGATGGGCAGGCTTGGGTTATATGAACCTTTGTTCGCATGAATTGTGCATGTCCTTTCCCATGATGCTTCTAGATTTAATCATATGCATTCTCAGTCATTTATATGCATAAGATAATATAAGTAAAGGATTTCCTCTAAAAGTTCACACAGAGGATAATTTCCCTTACTGAGTATGAAACCAATCAGTTCAGACTAGATCCACAATATCCCCTAGGTCCCAGATGTGTTCCAGGATGTGTTTGATCACACAAAGGGATTACTAGGGGTTACTAGGGAGCTATATGTCAGAATAAGTTTTCATTTTATCGTAGCTGAATGCATACAGTTCTCAACCATAATGCTATGCATTTATACATTTTGTGTTTGGACTTCTTTCTTTTTTTTTTTCAGTGAGATAGGGTCTAAAAAAATTCCTCAGGGGGTGGCAGGTTGAGTCTGCCACCCTCTTGCCTCAGCCCCACAAGTTGCTGGGATCTGGACCTACGCTAGTCCTGGCCAAGTTACATGGATTTTTATGTGTCTGTGCATTAGAGAACAAACTTAAGCTTTTCAAGCCTATTTATTTATGAATATGCTTTGTCTACTCATACTCAAAAGACTGTTGTTAAAACAGGCCAATTTGTATTTTTGGGACTGCTGTTGGGTGCTGGGTTGAGATATTTTAGGTAGGGGAATCCTGGTAGAGATGCCCAGAAGATAGCTGAATGAGCATCCGAGTTTTAATCTTACTGAAGTGGAGAGTGAGTTAGAGATTTATTTAAGGCAGGAGATGAATCAAAGTGATGCATTTATCTTTATCATTAAAAACTCGGAAGTTGGATATTGGGGTAAGAACCTGAATGATCAGAGAAGCAGCTGAGAGCAACCAGTGACCTCTATCTCTGTTGTTCATCCATCCAAAAGGGCTGAGACTCTCTCTAAGCCCCACTCTACTACTTCCTGCCTCTCTGTTCTCAGTCCTCCAAAATCTCTATGGTTAATTTTAGTCAGCTAGTAGCTAGCTCCACTCTCTGATTCAAATCAAACTTTATTGTCAGGATGTGATCAAAATATCACACAATATCAAGGTCTCCTAGGTAATTAGTATTAGTGGACAAAGGAGGATGCCTGGGGGCTGTCATGGAAAGCCATACACATATCTGAATCAATTAAGAATTGTATATGAACAAAGAAAATTCTGTGAGGGACATACCTTTAATTCACCCCTGTTCCTGAAGAGATGGAGTTGCCTGCCTGATAAAAAAAAAAAAAACATGGAAGGCAGGTGGGCAGGAAAGAGCACAGCAGGAGTTACTGTAGAGGAGTGTGACAAAAATGGGGAGAAAAAGCTATGTGAGGAGTGTGCTCAAAATCCAGAGAGGAGAATGACAGGAGAGGAACCGAAGGCTGGTTTGTCACGTAGGAGAGAAGGTTTGGGTAGCAGTGGGTCAGAACAGTATGAAACTGTGAAGATGGAGAAGTACGTAAGGAGGCAGAGGGGAGAGAAAGGAGGAAAAAATAGCATTCACGGGAAGATAGGGAGAAATACTGGTATTCACCAACAGATGCCCCATCTACAGCGGTGTCTATGAAGGCCACAGCCATGTGGTTTGGAACAAGTTTCTTCATCCAGCAGTTGTAAGTACTTAATGAGTTGTTTTGTTTCCATTAATATGCTAACACATCATTAAATGCTCCTAATAGTTTCTGCTGTATACTAAACACTCAAAAATGGAAATTCTCAGAATAAGATGTCATTATTTTTAGTATCACACAACAATCATGAAGCGCCACATGTTTGTACAATGGGAAAGTGAGTCTGAACTTGAAATAGACTTTAAAAATCTCATCAGTACTAAAACCACAGAGACAAATCAAGTAAAGATTAGAGGAGAGCCAGGAGCATGGAATTGGTGTCGTCAGCATTTGCTGTTATTTGTCGTCCTAATTAGCGTCAATACTGTTAACAGATAGTGTGGTGACTTAAAGAAGCAGGTGACTGCACTTCTAACTGGAAGTGAAATAAATGCTCGGCTCCTGGGAGGTGGTATTTCTTCTGACTCCAAGGAACCAGCTGCTGCTATGAAAACAGTTAATTGGATTTTTCCCACTTCCTTCAGAGAAAGCTTCTCAAAGAGCCCATTCTCTTTTGCATTGGGAAATGCTACACTCAAAAATCTCCTTCTAGCATCCAACTATTCAAGGCTTTAAGAAGAGCCTGGTATTCTGACTACTGGGTTCCCACCCATGTGCCATTCTAATGAGAATACATATAAATGATTAATGAATGATTTTTCTGTGAGGCAGAAAGGCAAATGCTTTCAAAAAAAGTTGATGAATGGCTGGTGAGATGGCTCGGTGGCAAAGGTACTTTGCCATCAAACCTGGTGACCTGAGTTTGATCTCTGGAACCCACATGGTAGAAGGAAAACTAATTCCTTCACGTTATCTGTTGATCTTCACACACACACACACACACACACACACACACACACACACACACACACACATACACACACACACAATAACAAAGTTGCTAAAATATTCTTTGGATATAGGGTCTGTAGCTGTAAGTTTTTTCAGGTCCCCCATTCCTCGGGTCCTGCCCAGCCCCACGGTTCCTCAGCCGCTTATAAAATAATCATTCAGAGGCTTAATATTAATCACCAATAGTATGGCCTATTACAGGCTTCTTCTTAGCTAGCTCTTATAACTTAACCCATTTCTATTAATCTATAAATTGCCAGGTGGCCATGGCATTACCGGTCTGCTGGCATCTTGCTGCTCCTTCAGCGGTGGCTGGTGTCTCCCCACTCTGCCTTTCTCTTCCTGTCTCTCTCCTTGGATTTCCTGCCTGCCCCTAAGCTGCCTTGCTGTAGGCCAAAACAGATTTATTTATTAGCCAATGGGAGGAACACATATTCACAGCATGCAGAAAGACATGCTACAGCAAGGGTCTAATTGTGTGACCTTGGCTACCCTGAAATTCATTATACAAACCACACTGGCTTTGAACTCACACAGATCTACCCATCTCTGTCTCCCAAATGCTGGGGTTAAAGATGTGCACCACCACATCTAGCAATTAAAAAAAATTAAAAAAAAAAAGATATCAAATAGTGGTTGCCTACCATGTGTGAGACCCAGCACATAAAAACCACACTCTGTCCAAGAACATAAATACAGGTGTATTTTTTTAATTACCAACAGATGTTAAGATAACTCATGATTTTGTGAACTAGAGACCTTTACCAGACCCCTCCCAATCAGTTCTAAGACTTCTATCTATATTTATGCTGTCTAATAGTTCATGTGACCATTTGGAATACAGGAGAACTGAATTTTACATTGTACTTAATTTTCATTCAGTTAAATTAAAAACTGATACTAAACAGAGATTGAAATTTTTTAAGTGTGCCTTGAAGGACTCAGACATGTGAATCTCCCTTTTCTTTTTCATCATTATTTATTATTGTTATGATTATTATTTGTTCTGGATAGTTTTTATGTCAACTTGACATAAAGTCATCTGAGAGGAGGGAGTTTCAATTAGAAAAATGCCTCCATAACACTGGGCAGTACTCAAGCCTGTAGTGCATTTTTCCTAATTAGTGATTAACTGTGGGTGGTGCTATCCCTGGGCTGGTGGTCCTGAGTTCTATAAGGAAGCAGGCTGAGTAGCTCTCCTCCATGGCCTCTGCATCAGCTCCTGGTTCTTACCCTGCTTGACTTCCTGTCTGACTTCCTTTGATGATGAACTGTGATGTGGAAGTGTAAGCCAAATAAACCCTAAGACATTTATTATTTTTTATTTTTTTATTATTATTTAGAGAGGGTCAAACTCTGGAGTCCTGGATGTCCTGAAACTTGTTGTGTATCCCAGCTGGCCTCAAACTGGTAGCAATCCTCCCACCAAGTATTGGAACTGCAGGTGTGAGTTATTGTACCCAGATCTTTTATTCCCCTTCTTAGAAGGGGTTTATTTCTTGAAAGTTGTGTATAAGTAAAGTGTTTACCATGATGCTTTGGTATGTAGTAAAATGATGGCTTGTCAAAAAAAATTAACTTCTAGACATGCTCACCTTTTATCTGTAGTAAAAAGCACCTACCCTTCCTTTCTCAAAAAATTCTCCTTATACAATACAGTATTGTTAACTGTGGTCCTCAGGCTGGGCTAGGTGGCTCTAATGTCACACCTTTTGACCTGTATTTCACTCATTCCAACCCTTTCCCCTCTGATAACTGTAGACAGGCTTTTCTTTTTGGGTTGCCAGTTCACAAAAAATGACACGGAGAGGCTCATTATTAATTATAAAAGCTCAGCCTTATCTTAGGCTTGTTTTTAACTAGCTCTTATAATTTAAATTAACCCATATTTTTAAATCTACATTCTTCCATGCTCTCATTACCTCATCTTCATTCTTCCCATCCTGGTTATTCAGTGTCTGGCTGGCAACTCTTTCTTCTTCCCAGACTCTCTCTGTCCAGAAGTCCCATCTATACCTCCCGCCTAGCTATCAGCCGTTTAGCTTTTTATTAAACCGATCACAGTGACATATCTTCACACAGTGTGAAGGAATATTCCACAACAGACAACCACTATTCTGCTGTTTCCAAGTGTAGTGGTTTGAGTGTGAAATGCCCCTTCATAGGCTCATGTTTGCACACTGTGTCCCCAGTTATGGTCTGTTTTGGAAGGTTCTGGAATCTTCAGGATGTTGAGCCCTGCTAGAGAAGTGAGTGGCCAGGGACAAACCTTGAGGTTTGGTAGCTCCTCTCCACTTCCTGTCTGTTCTCTGCTTCCTGCCTGTGGACACTGCATGACCATCCACCTCACCCCTGCTGTCACGCCTTCCTGGCCACAGTGGATGGATCCCTTCTTAAACTCAAGTCAAAGTAGATGCTTCCTCTCTCAAGTTACTTCTTGTGGTCATAGCAACAACAAAAGTAACTAATTTGCTATATGTTTGAGGTTGAGATTCTACATTAAAGTGAGATAAGACGGTTTTTCTTTCTCTGTGTGTGTATCTGTGCATGTGTGTATGTGTGCGCACATTCCTATGACAGCCAGCGGTTGACACTGGGTGTCTTCTTCCTCAATTGCTCTGTCCTTATGTTTTGAGACAGTCTCTCACTGAACCTAGTGTTCACAGATCCAGTTACACTGAGTGGGCTCCATGGATGACCATGGCAGGACAGATGTCTCTGTAAGGCACTGACTTCATTGCCTTTGGGATTCCTGGGTCATGTGGGAGATCTGTTTTTAAGGTTTTGAGAACTGTTCATATTGTTTTCCATAGTGGCTGCACAATTTGTATTTCCACCCACAGTATATGAGCGTGGTCTCTTCCTTACATCTTCAGCCATACTTGTTATCTCTTGTCTAATGGATACTTGCCATTCTAACAGCTGTGAGGTGATCTTTTATTATGGTTTTACATGCCAGAAAGGAATGTAATTATATGTTCTAAATGCTGAAAGAAAATCCAACCAACCCAGAATATTATACCTAGGAAACCTATCCTTCAAAAATGAAGAGATTATATATATCTGGTTTTTTGAGATAATGTTTCTCTGTGTAGCCCTGGCTGTCCTGGAACTTGTTCTGTAGACCAGGCTGGCCTTGAACTCACAGATATCCACCTGCTTCTGCCTCCTGAGTGCTGGGATTAAAGGCATGAGCCACCACTGCCCAGTGAGATGATACTTTTTTTGATAAATGAAAGTGTTTTCTTATAGATGTTCTGCATAAGAAATGCTAAAGAGAACTCTATAGTGATAGAAAGCTAAACAGTAACATGGCAATGTTAAAATATTTACATTTGCTAATAAATATATAGACAGGAAAGAATATTGTGTTGCTATTATGTGGGTGGGTAAATTTATTGTAATTATTATAAAAGCTAAAAGTCATGAGTGTTATAAGCAATGATCTCTAAATTCTGTTAATGGTATATACTGTGTAATTGTAAACTGTGACATTAGTGCTATAGAACATTGAGAAGGAACATAGAGCTCTTTCATGCAAGAGAAATTGTTCTAAGTTTAGAATAGGCTGCTATGACCATCAGGTATTTTATTGGAGCCTCCCAGGGATCACAGTGGAAACACCTGTGCTCGTTACACAGCCAAGAAAGAGAAATGGAGCAAAATCGAACGATGTGGGGAAGCAAGGAAACCAAAAGACCGCAAGTGAGGACGCAAGGGGAACACCAAACACAAACCAAAGCATTGGGCGAACAACAGTTACCAGCGAGGCAGTAAGCTCTTCCCAAGCAACAACAGCTTCAGTGTAAGGGAGCAAACCACCCAATGGAAAGGCCCAGAGTGGCTGAACTGATTTGAAACAAGAATCAAATGAGAAGATCCAACCATTTGCACTAATTGCAAGGAACTCCCTTTAGATGCTAGGATGCACCCAGGCTGCAGGGGAAGGACAATATTCTTATAGTAAATGGTAGCTGAGAGAAAGCAGAGGGGGCTACACTTGGAGAAGACCGACTTCATTTAAAATCCCGCCTCTACCAGCGGCACTGATGGTCTTTCCCCACTGATAACTGGGTCGATCCAACAGGAGGGCTTAACAACTGTAAGTACATACACAGTTGGTATGAGAGCACCTAGTACTAAGGCCAGACCTGGAAGGAGAAACCGACAGTGATACAGATAGGCCATCCAGACCGCAAAGCAATCTACAAAACATCTTGAACAATACTACAGACCAAAAGGAGGAAAGTGTTTGTGTACATTTGTGTACACTTGTGTGCACGTGCGCGCAAGCACACACACGTACAGAGAGATATTTGAGTTTGTCCCAAGGAAACGTAAAAACAAAGTTTTGTGCAAGATAAAATTCATAGTAACTTCTCTTACAATAAAAAAGTTGGAAATAATTATTCATGTGTACACCAGAAAAATTGTTGAGTAAATTGTGGTCTATGCTCTTAATTATCATGAAATTATTTAAAATACCAGGTTGGAGCGATGGCTCAGTGGGTGAGGGTTTGACAGAGTTCACATTCCTAGAACTCACACAAAAGCTGGGACACAGCAGTGCACACATCTGTAACCCCAGCACCACCATGGAGAGATGGGAAGTGGAGACAGGACAATCCCTAGACGCTCTGAGACCAGTTAATCTGCTTTACATGGTGGCAAAGAGACTCTGTCTCAAAGAAGGTAGCAAGACAAGGACCAACAATGGAAGGTCGTCCTCTGACCATGAGCACCATGGTATGTGTGTGCACATGTACATACATACACACACACACACACACACACACACACACACACACACACAATTTATGGCTCATGGTAATCTGTAAAGTGATTATCACTCAAAGTTAAATAAATAAAGCAGAATGTAAAGTTGTTGTGTATTAAAATGCAAATAAATTTAAAATTATATAAACACATACACGTGAACTGGAAAGGGAAATGAGGAAGGAAAAGTACTTGATTTGTTAAAGCTTGTCAACATGCATGTATGTTTCTTTGTCAAAGAGAAATGTTGTTTTGTATAATTATTATATAGTAAGCATAATTATTATAAGCATGTTAATTTAAAATAATAGCTAATAATAAACAAGCATATACTGTATCAGAAAAGCATGTTAGGATGAACAGGAAAAGGTTGTGTGTGGTGTGTGCAGGTGCATGGGGAGGACAGATGTCGATGCAGGGTATCTTCTCCGTCATGTCTTTTGAGCTGGGGTCTCTCACTGCATTTGGAGCTCATCGGTTCATCTAGGATCCTTCCTATCTCCACCTCCCCAGAACTGAGATTACAGGCATGCTCTATGCTTTAAAAGGGTGCTGGGGATCTGAGCCTGGGTCCTGCTGCTTGTGCAGCCAGCACTTCACCCCAGAGCCACCTCACTAGCTCCAGCCATTTCCTCTTGTCCTTGGAAACATCCTCAATTATCCAGTGTTCTCAACTGAATTAGCCAATTAGCTGGGCCTCTGGTATAACAGGAGCTTCTTCGCTTTCACGCCTGGGCTTTCTCCTCGAAGTCCTGGAACCCAGCCAGCATCCCGCTTACTGTATATCCCAGCTCTGTGACCCTGAGAAGAACACTTAGTTTTCCAAAAGTAACAAAAAAGCATATGAAAGGCAAATGGAATTGTAATGATGTAATTGTTAGAAGGAAGCCTGGGTTAAGACTCTCAGGGACATTTGGACACCGGTGAAAGAACAGTCGCTTTTCTCCCAAGCTCAAGAAAAAGGAATGTCACCTAAAGCGTGCCTTTGTGCTAACTAATGTAGGCGACAGAACCTTGGTGCTTTTCTCTCCTTTCCTGACCAGAGCTTTCATTTCTCCTGTTCCAGTTCATCCCGACAAGGATGGGCAGCCTAATTACTTTTTTTGGCCTGGTTTTAATTGAGTCCCTTTCTCCCTTGCTTAAACTCAACATTATATAATTGTTTGCATTTTTTTTAACCTTCCCAATTGTTTTAGTCAAGGAATTTCTACTGACATTGACAGAAAAAGGTCCATTTTGCCTACGTTTTGGAGTCTAAATAACCTTGTTTAAAATCAGTTAATCAGCAACACTTGAAATGGAGCTATAAAAAATGTTATTAGCATATGCAAATCATTAATCATTTCTATATTGTAATTGCATTTGACCCACACCACTTCATAAACCTGGCTTTAGAGGAGAACTAAGTGATTGGGGCCACAGTTTGAATACTGCAGGATAGTTGATTTTAATATATTAACCTTGGGGTAATTTTTAAGTGACAGACTTGCAGGTGCCGAGACTTAGTCTTTCCTTGTCATTTACATAATATGAGGGGATAACTTTTTCTCCACACTTGTCCTAGCTTCATTTCTGTTGCTGTGACAAAAAAACAAAAAAACGCCCTGACCAAAAAGCAGTTTAGGGGAGGAAAGGGTACAGTCCATCACTGAGGGGAAGTCAAGGCAGGGGGACTCAAGCAGCTGGTCACAACACATCTACAGTCAAGAGCAAAGGAAGGGCTGGATCCCTGCTTTCTTGCTTACTGCTCAGTTCTGAGCTAACCCTCTCTACTCGCACAGCTCATGGCTCCAAACAAGGGAATGGCGCTGCCCACAGTGGGCTGGGTCTTCCTGCATCAGTTAATAATGAAGACAATCCCTCACTCTCAGCATGCCTACAGGCCACCCTGATCTAGATCATCGTTTAGGAATATTCCTTTACACTGTGTGAAGATGTGTCACTTGTGACTGGTTTAATAAAGAGCTGAATGACTACTAGCTAGGCAGGAAGAGCTTAGACAGGACTTCTGGGAGCAGAGAGGACTCAACTCAGAAAGGAAGAAAGGCGGGTCACCAGCCAGATGGGGAGGAAGCAGGATGGGCAGTACAGAATAAAGGTAACCAAGCCATGTAAAAGAATGTATATTAAAAATATGGGTTAATTTAAGTTATAAGAATTAGTTAGGAATGAGCCTAAGGTAAGGCTGAGCTTTCATAATTAATAATAAGTCTCTGTGTCATGATTTGGGAGCTGGCAGGTGGAACAGAGAAAGACTTGCTACAGATCATTCCTCATTAATAGATCACTCTCCAGCAAATTGGAGAAGTCGAAGGAATTAGAATAGTTTTAAATCTACCACAAGTATAAGCATTCCCTCTTCAAAAATGCAAGCAGGTGTTAGGGGACAAAAAGGAATTTATGCCTTTTCAAAGAAGAAAAATACATGTGCTTAAATTGCGACAAAGATCTCACTGAAATGGCCAGTGTTTTAAATTGTGAATCTCTAGCCCAAGTCTGGGAAAGATTTGGGACTTTCTTAAATTGGCCTGGGTGGCTACCCGTACAATGTCTATCTTCCCTTCCCCCTTCTTAACAGCTTATCACCCTTGTTTATCAATTCCTCCTTCATGAAGCCCAGGGACTTTGGAAAAGGAAACTCATCCTCATTCTAGTTCCAGACATGCATCCCTGTTGCTTTATACACATATATTTTAAATTTATTTTTTTAGTGTATGAATATTTTGCTTGTATGTGTGTCTGTGAACCACCTGTGTGCCTGATGCCCTTGCAGGAGGAAGAGGGCATCTCATTCCCTGGAACAGCAGTTAGGGATGGTTGGGAGCTACCATGTGGCTACTGGGGATTGAACCTCTGGTCCTCTGCAAGAGCGAAAAGTGCTCTAAACTGCTGAGCCATCTCTCTAGTCCCCCAGTTGCCTCATATGGATGGTCACCTCTGTCACCCAGGTGGCCATTGGATTTAGGAATCAGAGTGAATTTTACAACTTTCGTTTACACTGCTGGGAACTGTTCTCTGTCTTCAAGAGAGCAGCTTGACGTTCCGATGTGTGGCTTAGGTCTCTTTACTTTGGAGTCTCCATAACAAAATACCAGATAGAAACAAGGCATGGGAGGAGAGATTTACTCTGGCTCATAGTTTCAGAGGATCTCAGTTCATCATGGAGGGGAAGGCATGGTGGAGTTCAGGGCAGCAGGAACAGGTGGTATAGACTGCTTACATGAGCAGACCAGGAATCACAGAGACCAGGTGGGACAAAGTTTAGAGCTATCTCCTTTGAAGATTCCCTGGCCTGGAAAAATGACATCAGCAGCTAGGAAATAAGAGTCAAAATATGAGCCTGTTGGGGATGTTGCAAGGTCGAATCATAGTAGCCTGAGCAGTGACCATCTTTCCTGATTTATGAAGGAGAATGGTCTAAGGCAAGATGAGTTGAAATAAATAGAAGTCATTAGGACGTTGGTGACTAGTCAAACTGTAGCCCTCCGGATCTTTGGATTTTGCAACTGCACGAGCCTAAATGCCTTTTGCTGTCTAAATTGATTTCTCTTCCTATAACTGAGAAAGCTGTCATGGAAATGCAGAGGCCATACAATCTGGTTCTTTCTTATGCCGAATTTTCATGTGTGTTTATGTTTCTTTCCCCCCAAATAGGCTACAATCATCCTCGAGAATAGTGTGCAAAAGTGTCGTTCATTTGGGCTCTCCCGCTGAGTCTAACAGCACTAACATTTGTACAGGAGGCTCATGAATGTTTGTTCACAGAGGACCATTGCCCAACTGGTCCATTTTCAGATCACATTGTAACGACATAGCTCAGCAGGTGCTCGGATTGGCTTTGAGGTTGTCTTCAAGCCCCTTTCTCACGCTTGACTCTCACTGTCATTATCTCTCAGACTGAGGAAATGGTTCCAGCGAATGAGTTTGCTGCCTTCCATTCAGCCCTCTGACACTCCAGTATTAACCAGAACCCACACTGCCTGGAAGGAAAAAATGAAAAAAGAAAAGGGTTTAGGGGTATTCTACTGAAACTATCACAGCAGCCATCGCTCCCATTTAGGAGGTGCTAAATCTCCATAGAGATAGAAATTGCAATTCCTAGAGCTCTTGGAAAATTAATATTTTAATTCATCTTCATGGATGGGTTGCTCGTGTGGTGTCATTTATAACAGAAAAGATGAACCATTCTCTGACTTTCCTTCAAATGCTGTGATGTTATCATTTGAAAGAGGTCTATGGGGGTGAAAATCATGTGTGGGATAAATGTAATTAACGTAGTTAATCATATGCTGTGGGCTTCAAAAATTCGTGTGGGTGAATATCAAGTCTGGATCCCCTGTGGAATCTACGTGTCCTGCCGTTCCTGGATACTCGTGCATCACCGTCATTAGCCTGTGCCTTCAAGCCAGGCTTCTAATAAGGCTGAGGCAAGGGGCTTCCTTTGACCCAGGCAAATTCTTGTGACCCAAAGCTTTTGTAAATAATGTATGCACATGCAATAAAAAATTAAATATATTGTATTTTATGCATATGAGGTTTTGCCTGCGTGCATAGCTGTGAACCATGTGTGTGTGGGTTTTCCATGGATGCCAGAAAAGGGTATCTGACCTTTTGGGACTGGAGTTACAGATGGTTACCAAATGAGTGCTGGGAATTGAGCCTGGGCCCTCTGAAAGAGCAGCCAGTGCATTTAACCACTGAGCCATCTCTCCAGCTTCCACAGGCAATAACTGAATGAACTTAGATTCTCTCTGAATCCACTTCAACACTATAAAAACTGTCTCAATCACCTGTAATGAAAGTGATATCTCCTTATGATATTTCATTTGGGGTTTCTTTTGTGCGTGTGGTCTATATGTGTACATGTGTGTGTGCTGCTTGTGTGTGTGCATGTACAGGCCAGAGGCTGATGTCAGGTATCTTCCCTGTATCTTCATTTAAAAAATTACTGTATTTTATGTATATGGATGTTTTGCTTGCATGTATATCTGTGCACTACATGTGTGCCTCATGCGGCCCGAAGAGGGTGTCGGAATCCTGGGACAGAGTTACAGAGGGTTGTGAGCTGATCTGTATGTAGGTGCTGGGAATTGAGCCTGGGGCCCCTGGAAGAGCAGCCAGTGTCTTAACCATTGACCCGTCTCTCCAGCCCCTCCATGTTACATTTTGAAGCTGAGTTTCTCACTGTATCTGGAGCTCACTAGTTGGGCTAGATTGGTGGGCCAGTGAGCTTCCAGGATCCACCTGTCTCCATCCTCTCCACACTGGGGATGTGGATGCTGAAAATTAAAGCTCAGGCTCTCATGCTTGCATAGCAGCAATTTGCTCTCTGGGTCATCCTCGGGCCCTAATTTGGGTCTTTTGAGGCAGGGTCTTGCTGTGTAGTCCGGACTAGCCTCGAATTTGCCATCCGTCTGCCTTTGCCTCCTGAATACAGGGCTTATAGGCATATGTCACAAACCTCCAGCTAAGACATGCATTCCAAACAACAACATTATCCTTTCCCAACCGCAAGACACAAATTCTCTTGGGTAGAAGACTGTAGGAGTGAGAACAGTTTCTAGAGAATGTCCTCATTTGTAGGATCCGTGTATTAATGGAATTAAATTTCTTTGTGTTTGCACAGTTAAAATAAAGAACAAAGGCTGACAAAATGTAGTTTCATTGCCAAGTTCCTGGCCTTAAAAGACTTAAAAAGACGGGCACATGTTCTCACCCTAGCGAGGATGACAGGCTGTAGTAGAGAAAAACGAAGCTGTCAAATGTGGACAGTGATTTCTTACCACAGTGCCTACCGCCCTTTGCCAAAGACGTCCAGTGGCTTTTGATAAAACTCTCCGTCAGTTGCTTCCTTACTTCCCAGTTGTGATCATTTGCTTGGTTTCTTGACCACAGTCCTTTCTTTGTAGCAGCTACAATCTCCACCCCAGTAATTGCCAGTACCCATAGTACATGCTAAGCAATGTATCTGCGGTCATAGAGCTCCCGAGTGACAGAGTCGGGCCTTCAATATACAGGTGATCTCTAGGAGTCTATTTTAGTTTATTTGTTTTTTAGGAGTCTACACTTTCAATGACTATTCTCCATAGTCTCATAGCTGACATTCTGGAGTCAAACTGACCAGCAAACAGGAAAAATCTGACTCCAGATCAGCAATATGTTGCTCTATTAACCCAAACTGATCTGGTTTGCCTTAGACCTCAGTTTTTAGGATACGGGTCTCTGGTTCTGGTTTTGGTTTTGAAACAGGGTCTCATGTATCTCAGCTTGGCCTTGAACTCATTGTATACTAGAGGATGATCTTGAACTTGGGATCCTTTTGCCTCCACCTCCTGAGTGCTGGGATGATAGGCACACATCACCCCACCCAACTACGACATTCACTTAAAATCGTAATTTCATCCCTTCTCCACTCTGCGCCTGGTTTCATGTGGTGTTTGGGTTTGATACAGTCCTCAGGGCTTCGCACATATTAGGTAATCCCTCTACTAGCAGAGAGATACCCAGATCAGATCAGGATTTCAATATCAGCTTCCACTTCCCCAAGCCATAGTCCCCGCCCGATGTAGGTAATACTTTGGAATATATATCTTGAGCAGAAGTCTTCAGACCTAATGTTGGAACTGCCTGACCTCCCTGTCAGTTCGCCCACTTTTCCAGCTCTCCGTCACATCATCCTCTTTGTTTTTTTTTTCCCTGCAAGCATCCTACCTTGCCTTTTTCATGTTAGCTTTGAATTCTCTCTGTTCATCCCAGTTCTCACACACTCTTCTACTTCTCTCTGGTTTGCAACCACCAAGTCTCCAAGACTGTGGGTCATTCCCCAGTTCTCTTTACGCTAGAAAAACATCCTTATTTTATGGCCCCATTTAACTGATTTGCAGCTTTCAGAGTACAGCCCTTGTCTGTGAAATGAGGATCATAACATCCATCCTAGAGACATCCTAGGAACTGCACAGAATGCCATATTGAGGAGCACTCTGAAAGCAATAACATACTCAACAAATGTTAGGCATTATTAGCACAAAGAGCACAGCAGTGTCTCTAAAATATGGAATTGGAAGTGATTTCTACTGTGCATCATAAACCAGCTCAGGAATTACCTCACTCTGCTCCTGTTCTCCATCATTTACAGCAGCAAGTGCTGATATATAGAGCAGAAAGAACAGGCTACATTAGGAAACAAGAGCTCATGATAGCCACAGGCATTTGATAGATGCCTATGGAGACTCTCAGCATCTATGTCAAACTTTTCAATGCCCTTATTAAGTTCCCTGCTTTCTTCAAGGGACTGGGAATGTTTTCTTAAATTAAGGCAGATAGTACAAACTGTCAGCCTATTGGCTGAATGTGGCTCTCTGAAATACATCATTTAGCAGATAGTAAGTGACCTCTAAATGGTGGCATTTAGATGGTGTTGTAGGTCAAGTTCTTCCAGAATCAGACTGAGCCAAGGATTTGGGCCCAAATGGTTTATTAAGAAAGTACTCTTAGGCCAGGCATGGTGGAGCACTCCTGTAATCCCTGAATTTGGGAGGAGGAAGGAGGCAGGCAGATCACAAGTCATCCTAGACTCTATAGTGAATTCAAGGCTTGCCTGGACTACGTGAGACAAAGTTGCTAAGGGTGTCAGAAAGCAGAGTAAACAGGCAGAGAGGTCCAGCAAGAGTACAGTATCAGGGGAAGTCCCAGCACAGCCTGATGCCACAGAGGATGGAAGCATCATAGATAGCTCAGAAGGGATCAGCCTGGAGTTAAAGGAGTGCACCCCACATCCAGAAAGAAAGGAGAGCTTATGTTCCAGATTCCTCCCTTCCCTGGCCAGTGTTTAACCCCAAGACCCAAGAACACACTTCTGGAAGGTCACAGGAGTGAAATATTAGTGTCAAAGCATATGGAAACTGGAGACTGTGCAAAGATCTGGCAAACTACACCAAAGGTCCATCTGGGAACCAACGAGGTCCACCCCAGATGGGATGCATGCACAATCATTTGCCACAGCCTCTATTCCTAATATCTAGCTGCGCTAGTCAGTGTTGTTATTGTTGTTGTTTTGCCAACTTGACATAAGCTTGAGAGTCATTTGGGAAGAGGTAACCTCCATTGAGAAAATGCCCCCATCAGATTGGCCTATAGGAAGGTTTATGGAGCATTTTCTTGATTAATGATTGATGTTCCACCCCTGGGCAGGTGGTCCTGGATGATATAAGAAAGCAAACTGAGCAAGCAAGACACAAGGACTAATTCCTCCAAGGGAAGCAGCTTTCCTCTAAGGCCTCTGCTTCTGTTCTTGCCTCCAGCCAGGTTCCCGCCTTGGCTTCCCATGATAATGGTCTGTGACCTGTAAACCAAATAAACCCTGTCCTCTTTAAGTTGCTTTTGGTCATGGTGTTTTATCACAGCAATAGAAACCTCAACTACGACATAGACTCTCAATCAATTACAGTTCCAGGGATTCCCTAATGGAGGGGCTGGGGTATGGCATTGTCTTTGGAGCAGGAGCTGTCTCTCTGCTGATTGAATTGTACTTTACCCAAGAATCCACTGTCCAGATCTGAGAATGGAGAATGCAGAGAGGATTGTGGGGGGTTGTATGGAAACTCTTCCTCTCCAAGATTCCCTTCATCTTCCCCGTCACAGTTAATCATTTATTTGGCCTGACTGATAAGGGCATAATTTGTATAATAGAAGATTAATGAGATGATACAATGTCAGACCTGAAAAGATGGAGACCGTTGGACCCTTTCCTTAACCTTATACATTATGAAAAAGAGGTTCCAAGGATCTGTGAGCCTCTTGAGGGCATTGTGATCATCATGATCATGGAACTGACTTGCAATAGATGGCTCCTGGCCCAGTGGAGCTGCTTAGCCTAGGGCTCTGTGTCCGCCAGTGCTTCTGCACAGGGGTCACTACAAAGCTGACTCCACAGAGAGAGACAGTGAGGCGAACTTATTACAGTGAGCTTCCAATGTAAATGCTTAATTGTGGTTATAACCTCCAGAAATATCTTGTACGACTGAAACTGATGAGCTTTGAGGGATGGCAGCCACAGGTTATTACACAGAAAATGGAGGGCATTAAACATAATTCTCTCTAGGATGCTCTCTAATATCTCCTAAATGTGTTTTATATCCTTAACATTTCCCACAAATTCACTGCGAAAGGTCTAGCTTGGTTTTAGTCCATTGGAGCTGACAACTGACGTAACCAAGGAAACTGGTTTATACCTCACATTTAAAAACTATAAATGGTTCCATAATGATAACCTTTGGAACTGTCCCAGCCATCATTTTGTTGTGGATGCATCCCTAGAAACACGGAAATACAAAGTCAATGATACAGTGACCAAACCTAAGGACAGCATTGTGCTGAGCAGAACAAAAGTTATAAAGTCTTTA
Organism: Peromyscus melanophrys; assembly: GCA_902168415.1. Taxonomy (NCBI): domain Eukaryota; kingdom Metazoa; phylum Chordata; class Mammalia; order Rodentia; family Cricetidae; genus Peromyscus; species Peromyscus melanophrys. The sequence goes on from CABHPR010145031.1 coordinate 21,159, forward strand.
AGCAACAACCAAAAATGGTATGAAGGACCAAGATATTCTGATTTAGGTTAGAAGAATGTCTTGAGATGCTTCTCATTTTAATAGTTTTCAAAATGGAAGCAAGAAATGTGCCCTGGCTGCTTGTTGAATGAGTTCTCAAGAGCAGACCAAGAAAGGTCAGTCTGTCAAAGAGTTATCCTTAAAACCTAAACCTGGCATTGTGTGACTCACTCACTGGCTCTGGGGATGGAGATCTGGGGTACCAGAATTCTCTTTCATTACCAGTTAGGAATAAATCCCTTTCATGAAGATCACTTTAGATACAATGGGCTAGGGCTGGCTTCCACCTTTTGCCCCATCTGGCTCAAGCACAATTGTGGGTAGACCAGAAGGCCAGATTGTTACTGGGATCAAGATGAGAGATCTGTTTGCTAACTTGTCACCTGCCAAGGAGTGAACATGAGCAGGCACCAGAGTGGGCAATGTAGAGCTCATAATCTAATGGCTGAGAGATATCACTAGAAATGGCATCTGTTAGCCCAATGTGGTAGCGCATATCTGTACTTGAGAGGTAGAAGCAGAAAGATTATGAGCTCAGAAAGAAATTGATTGTATGTATCATCATAAGTAACAGAAGAATAGGGAAATATTTTGCCTATTTATTGTGATGCCTATCATATATGTAAAACTTTGTATATATTCAATTTGAGAATAATAGTCATTTGCTTCTGAGGCCACACGAGTAAAAGAATTTGCTAATATGAAGCAGAAAAAACTCTGAACTCAGGACAAAGGAGCCAGGGAATGAACTAAAAGTGAAATCTAGGGGTTAAAAATATGAGGGCTCCTGTTGTCTGATAGACTGAAACTATAAATGGCTAACACTGAGGGCAGAGTGGACACCTGGGAAGGCACCACAGGCAAATAGACAGAGAGGTAGAGCCAAGACTCTGTTTTGGCAGACCTGCCCTGCTCTGGGAAGAGGCTGAGAGCACCAGCTTCTGGTCTGGAATAAACGTGAGCCACACTCAAACTGCTAGAAGTCGAGTGCTGCTCTCCCATCTGTCTTCATGGTTGACATCAGATGGAATCGTTCAATTCACTTCAAACTCTGTGACAAATGATGGTGGGTATGAATTCATTGGTTCCTAAACAGTATAAATGTAACACAGCCATGTGGTTTCCCTCCCTTCCCCTCTAGAAAGCAGTATTCTTTTAGCTACAGGAGATGCAGAAGATTGCATGCTGCTAAGGCTGTCCCTAAGCATCCTGGGAGTTTTCCACCTGTCCCTGGCTTTCCGTTAGCCACCTGTGGTGGTTTGAAAGAAAATGGCTCCCAAAGGGAGTGGTACTATTAGGAGGTGTGGCCTTGTTGGAGTAGGTGTGGCCTTGTTGGAAGAAGTGTGTCACTGTGGGAGTGGGCTTTGAGGTTTCTTTTGCTCAAGCTATGCTCAGTGTGATACACAGTTGCTTCTTGTGCCTGTGGATCAAAATGTAGAACTCTTAGCTCCTTCTCCAGCACCATGTCTGCCTGCATGCCACCATTGCCACCCACCATGACAATAATGGACTAAACCTCTGAACTGTAAGCAGACCCCAATTAAATGTTTTCCTTTATAAGAGTTGTCGTGGTCATGGTGTCTCTTCACAGCAATAGAAATCCCAACTAAAACACCACCTCACTTCTTCTGTTGGCCTGCCTTCCTCTATCCTCAACTCTCTCATCTATTTATTTATTTATTTATTTATTTATTTATTTATTTATTTATTTAT
>CABHPR010145031.1:24655-52376 GCA_902168415.1 Peromyscus melanophrys
AAGACAGAGAGAGGGGGGAAGAAGGAGGAAGAGGAGGAAGAAAGAAATGAAAGGAAGGAAGAAAAGGTTTCCACATGGCATATATATGTCTATAATGCACATTAATCATATCCATCCCCCATTATCTTCTCATGCCCATTTCCTCTCCCACTTATCTGCTTCCTCTTTCTAAATAATTCCCATTGTATGTCTATGTCCTTTTCCTTTTGATCTGGATTCCTCACACGAGAGAAAATGTACATTTGTCCTAGACTATGGCCTATTTTGCTTAACACAATTATCCCCAGTTCCACCCATTTTCTCATAAACATAATTTTATTCTTCTCTATGTCTGACTAAGATTCCATTAGTACACATTTTCTTTATCCATTCATCCAGCAATGGCTGGTTTCATAGCCCAGCTATTGTAAGTATTCCTGCAGAAACCATGACTGTGCTCACTTTGACTTTGTCAGGCACACACCAGATCAAGACTCTGTTCTTTTAGGGATATCTCTCTCTCTCCATCAGCCTCCCCTGGCTTCACAGTCACCAGGACCTCATTGTATTTGTGACTTTCATCTTCCTGAATAAGAGTGCCTTGAAATAGTAGAATTACACCAAAGCTGTGAGAATGTACCGCTTGGGTACATGAGAACCCAAGCACCCAATCCCCTCCAAGAGAAGGTAGATATATCCACTTTAAAAACATACAAGAGCTGAGCATGGTGGTGCAGGCCTTTAACCCCAGCACTCAGGAGCAGAGGCCCGTGGATCTCTGTGAGTTCAAGGCCAATCAGCGCTACACAGTGAGGTCCTTTCTCAAAAACATCAACAAAGCAAGGAAACAAAAATGTACAACAGTATCTGCAGCAGTTTTATTTATAAAAGTCCAAACTAGAAATAAACAGCCTTTGTTTGAATGCTGGCTCCCCAATTAGCACCAAAACCTGTTGGCAAAACAATGCGAAGGAACTACCCCGGCAACCTCTGTAGCGTCTCCAATTGAGTAGGGTGAATTGGAACATTTACTGAGATTTCCAGAGTCTGCTTGACACCACCATGCTGTGGGATGGTCTGTATGTCAAACATGTTGCTTATTGGTCAATAAATAAAACACTGATTGGCCAGTGGTCAGGCAGGAAGAAGTATAGGCGGGACAAGGAGGAGAGAATTCTGGGAAGTGGAAGGCTGAGCCGGAGACACTGCCAGCCGTCACCATGGCAAACAGCATGTGAAGATGCCGGTAAGCCACGAGCCATGTGGCAAGATATAGATTTATAGAAATGGATTAATTTAAGATGTAAGAACTAGCTAGCTAGAAGCCTGAGCCATTAGGCCAAACAGTTTAAACAATATAAGTCTCTGTGTTTACTTGGTTGGGTCTGAGTGGCTGTGGGACTGGCGAGTGACAGAGATTTGTCCTGACTGTGGGCCAGGCAGGAAAACTCTAGCTACACCACCATGTCAGTGTAAGGGCATGCACTGGTTAAGACTGGGTAAGAATATGGTAGAGGAGGTGCCAGAGAGATGGCTCAACAGCTCAGAGCACCGGCTGCTCTTAAGTGGACCAGTTTGGTTTCCAGCACTCACATGGTGGCTCACAACCAAATAGAACTCCAGTTCCAAGGGATCAGGCCCTCTCTTCTGGCTTTCACAGGCACCAGGCATGCATGTGGTGCCCAGACGTATATGCAGGCAAACACCCGTACACATGAAATAAAATTCTTTTCTTTGTAATTTTTAAAAAGGTTATGATATAGAGGCTGGGGAGATGGTTTGGTGGTTAAGAGCATTTGCTGCTCTTCCAGAGGACCAGAGTTAAGTTAGCACATGTGTACTCATGCCTCTGTGTGTGTGTGTGTGTGTGTGTGTGTGTGTGTGTGTGTGTGTGTGTGTACACTCTCACACTCACACACATACACAAATCTTTTAAAAGAACATTTAAAAAAGAACATAACGTAATACATGAGTCCTGATAGCCACAGCAAGACATGACTAGTGGTTTAAAAAGGCTACCACTGCAATTTATTGTTTGATGATTTCTACTAAAGGCCTTCGCTAGAAGTCCTGGGATGGATAATAAAGAGGTTTTGTTAGCAGCTAAGTGAGGCAGGTGCCCTTCAGGGATGACTCCTACATTAGCATAGCTTCAAAGTGTCCTCTCCATTAGTTTCAGCTAATACCTTTCTGAGGAAACAGAAGCTTAACATGTGCAAGGTCCTGGCTTTGGTCCTCATCACCTAAAAATGAGGAAAATCCATGTACATACTGTATATATATATATATATATATATATATATATATATATATGGAGAGAGAGAATGTATATATGATCTCTCTCTCTCTCTCTCTCTCTCTCTCTCTCTCTCTCTCTCTCTCTCTCTCTCTCTGTGTGTGTTTAGAAATGCCTCATGTATGCTAAGGGAAGGGCTCTGCCAACAGGCCATGTCCCCAGCCAAAAGGCCAGGATTCTACAAGATAAAATAAATATAAAGTGCGCATGTCCCAAATACTCTATTTAGTTCAGTAAGAAGGAAAACAATAAGATGTTGCAACCAGTTCAAAGAACCATTCAAAGAGCAAAGACTCAAATAATTCTTAGGAGAATTTCCAAGTAATTTAAAAACATATTTATCTTCAAAGAGATCTGTCTTTGGTAGTTTGAATGTAATTGGCCCCCATAAGCTCATAGGAAGTGGTACTGTTAGGGGGTGTGGCCTTGTTGAAGTAGGTGTGGCCTTGTTGGAGGAAGTGTGTCACTGTGGGGATGGGCTTTGACATCTCCTATGCTCAAGCTATGACTAGTTCAGTTCACTTCCTGTTGCCTGAAGATCAAGATTTAGAACTCTCAGTTCCTTCTCCAGTACCAAGTCTGCCTGCATACCACCATGTTTCCTGCCATAATAATAATGGACTAAACCTCTGAACTATAAGCTACCCAAATGAAATGTTTTCCTTCATGAAAGTTGCTATGGTCATGATGTCTCTTCACAGTAATTAAAACCCTAACTAAGACACTGTCTGTCTGTCTGTCTATGCAAGAATCTCTTACTAGTTTTCTAAAACTAATAGAAATATTAAAAGTTCAAAGCTGAAGAACAACTAAGGGTAAAAATAATTTTTCTTCTATTCAATAGAAAAAGAGTTTTCTTTATAGTACAATGGATAAAGTGAAAATTAACAATAAAATTTCTTGCAGAATGTAAAAAAAGTTCAAAGCAGGGTATGGTAGTTCATTCATGTAATCCCAGTCCTTAGGGGACAGAGGCTGTAAGATCATCAAGGATTCTAAAACAGTTTGGGTTTATATACTGGATTCCAACATAGCCTGGATTACAGAATGAGACCTTAGAGACAAAACAAGAAGTCAATAATAAATATAGCAAAACAAGTTTAAAGACTTTGTAGACCAGGCTGCCCATGATACCACATTTTCAAGAATGTTAACATGTGGACATGGAAGGAATTCTCCAATGTCATCTATTTTAAAAATAAATCCTTGAGCTATGGGAATAAGTCCAAACTACTGGTCCACAAGGGATGATCATTTTGAGAGATAGTCCAGTCCTCCTAATGTCCAAATGTTATGTCTCATCTCCATCCCCTCTTTTTCTGCTCCTATGACTAGCTCTGCTTATGACACCATGTTTGATTGCATAATTAAAAAGAATCTCATATGAGAGCCACTTGCGTGGACTTCCACCAGGATGTCAAGATAAGATTCTCTGGTCACTTGTCTTGTGAGGTTTCTCTCTCAGGCAAGGAGAGAAGATATAACTAAGTTCTTAATCACCAGCCAGGAGGGAGGGCAGAGAACTCTGGATTTCACAAGAGGTACAAAGATAGATTCATACCCCTGCACACGAGAGAATGCCATGAGTCAATAGATGAGGATAATTAAACTATCTTGGTCAAGGACCAGATACAACCATTCAGATCCTTGAAAATCCATTAGACAAAATCTTGAGACACATTATTTAAAATCTGTAATATTTCATCACTGGTGAGTTGTTTTTTTAAGGCTTGTTTTATTTTAATGACTGATCCACCTGAGGCCACAGGCAGCCCACTATGTACAGACATGAGGGAAGTTTATTCCTTGGCTTCTTCCTCCTTGGACAGCATCTTGATGATCTTCTCCTTCTTGGCCTGGAGGCGCTCCTCCCAATGCTTTTGTGCATTCTTGGTCTCAGACCTACAACCTCAGCCTGGCCAGCCAGGAGCTTCTTGTGGGCCTTGTCTGATTTCAGCTTGCAGATGTGCTCCATGAGAATCCACTTGTTTTTGAAGACATTTCCTTGACCTTCAGGTACAGACTCTGATACATATGGCGGTCAATCTTCTTGAATTCACAGTATTTCCTGAGAAGTCAGTGCAGGATCCGCATCCTTCTCATCCAGGTCACCTTCTCCAACAGGTGAAAGTTGGTACCCTTCCGCTTCCCTATTCCCATATGCCTGTCCTTCTGTCGAGCCAAAGTGTTTTTCTGGCGTCGAGCCGGGAATGGACAGTCACAGGCTTCTGGATGATCATCTTTGTTCAGCTTCCGGATCTGCTGACGGGATTTGGCATTGGCGATTTCACTGGTCTCATTGGGGTCCAACCAGCCCTTTTTACCACCGTGGAGGACGCTGGTGGCAAGCCTCTTCTGTAGCCTGAGCATACTCATGGCTGCAGACGCCGCAGTAAAAGGAAAAGCTTCCACTGGTGAGATTTTAAAAGTGCTTTATTGCTGCTAAATGATGTTGCAGAAATAATAAAAACCTAATTCCCAGAAACACTACTTTGTGAGAAAAAAAATAATCCAACCCCAAACTGAAAACAAAATAATCATCATTTTTTTTAAGCCCGCTGTGTAAATTTCCAATTTTCATCTTTTCTTCCTGCTACTTCCTCAGGACAATTTGTGTCTTCAAGATTCTCCTTCCAGGAAGCTTTGTCTTGGGACTGTAACCTGCTTAAATTTTTCTCTACTCCAAATCCTTTTAGAACTTAAATTTTCTTATTTTTATTATATTTTTATTACTTAAAACAACTTTGAAATTTAAATATATTTGATCATATTCTTCCCCTCCCCCAAGTCAAGTCCTTCCAGATCCTCCCCCTGCACTCACCCAACTTTAAGTTCTTTCTCATAAGAACAGAAACCCAATACAGCAAAATGCCCCCAAACAAGAAAACAAAACAATACTCAAAAAGAAAAAACAAAAAACAAAAAAACCCACCAAACTGTAACCAAATAAAAGCTCATTTTTTTTAAAAAAAAAAAAGCGTGGAGTCCATTATATGTTGGTCAACTACTCCTGAACATGAGGCCTGGCCTGGATATACCCAGTGTCACTCCATTGGAGAAAACTGATTTTCCCTCCCCCAGCAGATATAAATGACAGTTCAGTTGTTAACCTTTACCCTAGTGGCTAGGTTTTCATTCATTCATTCATTCATTCATTCATTCATTCATTCATTCAAAAAATATAATAAAATAAGATATGAAAGATAAAACCAAAACTATTACATTTGGACAAGACAAACGAACAGAAGGAAAAGAACCTAGAGAAGGTGCAAGAATCAGAGACCCACTCGTTTGCACACTCAGGAATCCCTTAAAAATACTAAACTGGAAGCTATGATACATATAAAGAGGACCTGGTGCAGACCTGTGCAGGCCTTGCACATACCGCTTCAGTTTTTGTGAGTTTTTATGAGGTTTGCTCATGCTGATTTAGAGGGCCTTGCTTTCTTGGTGTCTTTTTTTTTTTTTTAACGAATCTTTATCTTATTTTTTGTGTATATTTTGCTTGCATGTATGTCTGTGCTCCACATGTATGCTTGGTGCCCAGGGAGGTCAGAAGAAGGTATTAGATCCCCTGGAACTAGAAGTGTGAACAGTTGTGAGTCACCATGTGGGTGCTGGGAACTGAACCCCAGATCCTTTCCAAGAGAAATAAGAGCTTTTAACCACTGCCCCACTCTCTAGCCCTTAAAAATTTTTATTACATTTATTTATTGTGTATGTGTGTACATGAGTGCATTGTGCACAAATATGTTCTAAGATGTGCATTTGGGGGTCAGAGGACAACTTGCAGGAGTCAGTTCTCTCCTTCCACAACATACGTTCCAAGAATCCACTCAGATTTCCAGGCTTGGCAGCAAGCACCTTTACCCTTTGAGCTATCTTGCTGGCCCATTTTTAGCACTTTTAATGTATAGTTTGTTCTAGAAATTTTTTAGATCAACTTTATTAACTAGAAATTGGATATAATAAAATGCACTCAAATTTACATTTTTATAATGGCCCACCATACAGTAAACGGCTGATTCCCCATCATGCCACACTTTTGGTCTTTTTTTTTCTTTTCTCCTGATACTGGGGATCAAACCAAGGGCCTCAGAAATGCTAGACAAATACTGAGCTACACCCCCAGCTGCCTAGCCTACTTCAATCTCTCTGTCAGTTCGGGTTAGTTTGATCTAATCTAGACTTTCATAAGAGGAATATTACATACTCTGAATGTCCATCTTATTTGGCTTAGCATAGTCTTTTGGGAATTATCTCTGCTGTTGCTTGGCATGGTAGTGTGTTTTTAATCCCAGCACTCTGGAGGCAGAGGCAGGGGGATTTCTGAGTTCCAGGCCAATCAAGGTTACAAAGTGAGATCCTGTCTTAAAAAAAAAAAAAAAAAAAAAAAAAGGAAAAAAAGGAACGTTGTGTGTAGCAATATATTACGCATTGTTCTAGATTATATATCATTGTACTAATATACTTCAATTAGTTGACCCACATACTTTGTGTTGGAAATTTGGGGTATTTCCAATATTTACTACCACAAAGTTAGTGTGGACATTTGTGTCCGTTCCTTGTGCAGATATATACTTTTTTTTAGAAACCAATTTGGGCTAGAGAGATACCTCAGTTGTTAAGAGCACTCGTTGCTCTTATGGAGGACTGGGGTTCATTTCCCAGCATCTTCATGGTGGTTCGCAAATGTCTATAACTCCAGTTCCAGGGGATCCAACACCCTCTTCTGACCTCCACAGGCACCAGACACTCACGAAATGCACATACATACTTGTAGGCAAAATACTCATACACATAGAATAAAACTTAAAAATGTAAATATCACTTCATTTATTATTATATTTAAGGCATGCTTTAAGTAAATAAATATGTGCCTAAAATAAAGGCATATAACTTGATGTGCCTATATGTGGCAGAATGATTGCTACTGCTAAGCAAATTATAAACCTGTCATCCCATGGAGTTGGTTTCCTTTGTGTGGCCTGGTAAAAAGCACCCAGCTTGCAGCAATTTTTCAGTATATAATATAGCACTTTTAACAGTGACCTTCAAATCCTCAATTCGATGTCTGACTGGTCCAGCCCACGTAATTGTGTCTGCATCCTTTGACTAGCATCCTCCTGTTTCCTCCCCTTCCTTGCCCCTGGTCATGACTCTTTCAACATCTGTTACTGTATTGGACTTCCCCTCCCCTACTCAAAAAAAAAAAAAAAAACTATTCAGGAGAAGCCTTTACTGAGGCCTAATATTACAACACCTAGAAGTATTCCAGACTGACCAGAGAAGAAAAATTGAAAGCAGTCCAAGGAGGCGCATGGCATGGTTGCACGTGGCTTCTATGATTGTCCCATCACCAGTCGCTAGTCTAACACCTGCCTCAACTGGAAGCTTCGGGCATGCACCGATCATAAGGTTTTTGTTGTGTCCTTGAGGAGGTGTACCCCTTTCCACAGCAAGAATAGCTGCAGGATGGGTGGAGTCGCCTAGAACTCACAGAAGTTTGTCATGGCTGAGGGACAGCCTAACGGAGCCAGGCAATTTGTCCTGAGTGGTGATGGGAGCCAGGCCTTCCGAGGCAGAAGCTGGAGCAGCCTTGGGTGTACGTGGCTCCTTAAAGCTGGAGAGGGTTTTCTCAGGAGTGAGGAGAGAGCTTTCAAGGCAGAGGACAGACTAGCTGGTTGCCAAAGCAAGGACTACTTGGCTGACAAAGGAAAGGTCTGTCAGCTGTCACTGAAGGGCCGGGTGCCCACTCTGAATGGTTGCTCATTCATAAAACAAATAAAAACGTAAAAGGGTCCTTAGAATAAACACTCAGGAGATTAACATTCTTAACAATAATTAAGTGTTTTCTCCCCAGGCAAATGCCACTGAGAAAGAGTTGGGTCCCTCTGACCTATCTCATGAAGATTCCTGTGTGTGTTGAACTTTTCCCATGTGACCCCTGACATTTACCCTAAGGGTGAGGCTGTCAGAACTTTCACACACTCCTTGCATGTATTTCTCTCCATTGCGACTCGCAGAAATTTTTAAGCATGAGGAAGGACAGCAGGCTTGTCCACATTCCTTATGCTCCTGAGATTTGTGTTTAAGTGGGATCTGTCATGATTTTTTTGTTAATTTTTAAATTTTAATTAAAATATTGTATCACTTGCTCCTTCCCTTTCTTCCCTCCAACACTTCCCATGTGCCCCCTTGCTCCCTCTCCAATTGACAGCCTATATTTTTGATTGATGCATACATATTTGATGTAAATATATCTATGAACATATATATATATATATATATATATATATATATATATATATATGTAAATACAACCTGCTAAGTCTGTTCAGTGTTGCTTATATGTATATGACTTCAGGACTAACCATTTTGTATTGGATAATTAATTAGGGGTCTCATCCCCAGGAGAGACTAAGTCTCCCTCTCTCAGCAGTTAGTTCTTTATCTGGGGTAGGATCCGCATTAGCATGTCTATTGCTGTTGTTCATTGTTCAGGTCTTGGTTAGGCAGCCATGCTGGTGGGTACCGTAGGTGCATCTTCCCTGTCATTTCTAGGGGACACAAGCTCCCAGCAGATATGCTGGTCCTCTGGCTCTCACAATCTTGCCACCCCCCTCTTCTGAGATGCTCCCTGAGCTGAAGATTCAGGAGCTGTGTTGTAGATGTATCTGTTGGGCCTGGGCACCCCACCCCATGGTCAGTTGATCTCTGAACAGGCCTCAAGTTCAATTAGACATCTGTTGGTTATCACTAAGATATGAGTGGCACTATTGATGTGTGGTACACAGACACAATGGAATGGTATTCAGCTGTAAAGAAAAATGAAATCATGAAATTTACAGGTAAATGGAAAGGACTAGAAAATATTCTATGGTGAGGGTAACCCAGACCCAGAAAGACAAAAGCTGAATATTCTCTTTCATCAGTGGTCCCTAGCTCTAAATCTTCAGATGTGAGTGTACAACCTGAAGTAACTGTAGAAACCAGGGAAGTCAAAAGGGACCATGGGGGTGGTCCTAGAGACAGAAAAGCAGGATACAGGTGTATGGAAAATGAGAAAACAAGGAGGGGCTTTTAGTTGGGACGGGAAAGGGAAGTCAATACAGAAGGAGAGGGAGGGAGGACAAATAATGCTAAGGATGTTCTATAAACCTTCATGGAATCCTATTAATTTATACTTACCTGAAATTATATATGATACACACACACATATATATGTGTGTATATACATATATATGTGTGTAACACACACATACACACACACACACACACACACACACACACACACACACACACACACACGAGGAACCTCCATTTGAGTTGTTGGTTAGGGTAGTCTAGGATTCCCGAAACAATGTAGGCTATTGCCGCTGCTCTTGGTTGCCTCCTAGAGGTTGAATGTATTAAACTTTTTGAAGACTACATAGACATGTATTGCATATATGTATACCTCTTCATACACACACACACACACACACACACACACACACACACACACACACGGATGTGATTGAGGGACAGATGTGTGTTTATAAGAAAACTACGGAAGTGTCTTTCAAGGTGCCTGTGATGTCCTGTTCAGTCCCCTCCAGCTGTGCAGCAGCCCTGATTGTCCCACGTCCTCATCAACACTTGCATTGTCAGACATTTTATTTTTGTTGCTTTAGTGAATGCATAGTGATGTCTTGTTGTGGTTTCATCTGCATTTCCTGTGTACTAATCATTTGGAGCATATTTTCATGTGCCACAAGCAGGAGGAAGAAACTGGATGACGGATGAGGTCGTGTTAGGGGGCCACACACAGAAGCCGAGCTAGGGTGGGATTGTGCAATAGACAGGCGTCTGCTGGGCCACTTCTCCATTTGCCTCTTTAAACAATAATTTATTTTATATATTAAAAAATATCTTTGAAAATTATTTTGTTTTAATAATTTATTTTTAAAAATAATTTATTAAGTTAAAACATAATTTACTTTGCCATCATGTATTGTATGTGCATCGCATGCATATCTGGTACCCTTGGAGGTCAGAAAGGGCTTTGGATCTCCTGAAACCCGAGTTATGGGTGGTTGTGTGAGGGGTCCCTGCAGGTATCCAGGTAAGGAAGCAAACCGCACGAAGAGATAAGAATGAAAACCTGGATCAGACTTCGGGGAGCCTAATGCCAGGCGCTTCACTGTCAGCATGTTTGAAACACAGTGCGATTTGGGAAAAGGCTTCCAGCAACCACCAGTTCAATCAGTCCACTTCAGGTGCACAATAAAGCTGAAGGTGTGACTACAAAGAAACGCTTTTACAAAGTGCACGTGACTACGAGGGTGGGTTCAATAGCAAAAGGGCCTAGAATTGAGCGTGGTCTCTGACTGAGACAGCATAAAGGTCAGCAGGCCACAAAGTACTTGTGACATCTCCCCTACGGATGGGTAACGGTCTAGGGAGGGAAGAGTCTGAGATAATCATTCTGGGGAATTTGGGTGAGGTCTGCCTCCACAGATAACAAAAAGGTCACCAGGTCATTAACAAAATCCACTCTCAGCCTTCTGAATGGAATGCAGGTGTTTGATTTGTAGCTTCTCCATTGAGGAGAGACCCCCGCATGATTAACATTCCCGGTTCTCTTAGTGCTTCTCTGTGAGTACAAGGACCTCTGTGTCCCCAACAGTTGTGATCTGCCATGTGGGAACTGAACCCCAGTCCTCAGGAGTCAAGTCCACTGGTTGCTCCCAGGCTCATGTTTAGTTACCTTTCTTAAATTCTTCCCTTCTTCTCCTTCTGTATTGCCTCCCTTTCCCATCCCAACCAGTGCTCTTAACTACTGAGCCATCCCTCTGGTCTCTCTTTTTGGATTTTTTGTTTGTTTGTTTGTTTTTGTTTTTCTGAGACAGGTTTTCTCTGTGAAGCAGTCCTGCCTTCCTGGAACTCACTCTGTAGACCAGGCTGGCCTCAAACTCTAAGAGATCCACCTGCCTCTGCCTCCCAAGTGCTGGGGTTAAATCTATTTGGATTTTTAACACCATTTTTATGTGTATAATAACTGAGTGAATTAGAGAAAAAGTAGATAATTACTTTATTATAAAACTTATTTAAGCCAGGGGGTGGTGTTGTATGTCTTTAATCTCAGCACTCAGGAGGCACAGGAAAATGGATCTTTGTGAGTTTGAGGCTAGCCTGGTCTACAGAGTGAGCTCCAGGACAGCCAGGGCTACTCAAAGAAACCTTGTCTTGAAAAACAAAACAAAACAAAAACCCCAAAACACAAAACCTTATTTAAAATATACTTATTAATATCAATGAAAATTGAGGTGAATTTTGCCAATCCTCTAGTAGCAGTGAATACATGTCATTCAACTTCTATGTAAGCTCTACAATTAGTATGATCTTCAGGTAGTACATTAAGATATGATATATTGTACTGTGCTTGGCTTTGAGGACAGTATTTACTCTCCTGGTTAGCTCCAGCTGTCAACTTGACACAACCCAGGGTTATCTGAAAGAGTCTCAACTGGGGGATTGCCTCTATCAGTACAACCTGTGGGCATGTCTGTGGGGGCATTTTCTTGATGTAAAATTTTATCAGCCTACCATGGGTGATAGAAATTACTGGGCAGATGGGTATTGGAATGTATAAGGTAGGTAATTAAACACAAGTCTGGGAGCAAGCCAGTAAACAACATTCCTTGGTATGGTCTCTGTTTCGGTTCCTGTCTCCAGATTCCTGCCTTGACTTCCCTCAATGAGGGACTGTGTAAGATGAAATAAACCCTTTCCTCCCTGAGTAAGGTTTGGTCAGAGTTATTTTATTTCAGCAACAGAAAAGCAAACTAGGACACATATTCTAAAAAGTAGAAAGGAAATTTAATTTGGTTCTACAGCATCTAAAGCCTTTAAATTGTTTCCATGACTTGACATTTGGATTTCTTGCATGGTAACACTCGGGCCAACAAGTTTGTGTTTATCTTTTCATGTTTTGCTTTTTGGTGACATGATAGGAAATGGGAAATATGACCTCAGAATTCTCTAGGCAAACAATGCATGTTGTTTATGTCCAGTAAATTAGGAGCCAAATCAATATAATTATCACTATATATCTCCTTTTCCTCCTCCTCCCAGCATTAGGGATCAAATGAGCCTTAAGCTCATGGCTCTCCCACTGAGCTGCACCTCTAGATCCTGTAGTACTTAAAAAAACCAGTCTCTCTGTAATTGCTTCATGTGCTCTCAATGCCTTGATAAGAATCATGTAATTTACAGGCCTATTGAAGTTCATTGTGGAACAAATAAATAGAAGCATTACATTTTTCTGCTCCTTGGCTTGTTGAATTTCAATGCTTACGTTCAGTAGGCTTTCTACCTTCAACACTGGTTCAAGCGGCTTAGCGGATTATTTAAAGCAATGTCTCAAGTCCATCCTTCATGTCAAAAGACATTCTCCAGATGTTCTGGACATCTTGTACATATCCCAGTCACAGTCCCCATTCCTCCTCCCCCAAGAGTGAGCATGCTCCTGACTGGATTGCAGGGTACTTCTCCCTCCTCCACTTTTTCCCTCTGAGCTTCATTCACAGGTTTCTTTTTCTCCTCTTCTTTGCAGTTACTTGTTTTCTATTTGTTGACTTGGTTTAGTCACTTTGAGGCAGGGTCTAAGTAGCTTAGGCTGGCCTTGAACTCATGATCCTCCTGCATTCACTTCCTGAATGCTGGTATATAGTCATATCCCTCCATGCCCAGCTCTCTTGAAGCTACTTGTTATAGACTCACACATGCTCTAGTTAACTTCTCCTATGGGTTTTCATGGTGGGGGGTGTTTATTGATATTTCCCTTTATCACATTCTATCTGCCCTCTTTACTTCTATAAATCAGTATTTAGATATTAAGGCCTCTTCAGTTTCAAGTTTTAACAAACCTATTTCATAGATGGTGGTGTGCATTTCACCAGGAAGCCTGCTGTGTGTTTCTCTCTCTCTCTTCCTATTCCCTGAGCAGCTGTGGATGTTCAATAACCACACAATCTCCAGGACTGCAAAGTGGCAATATTGTCCTCACATCCCGCTTCCTATATTTTTGGAATCTTTACCCTTTCTACTCTTTGCTTTTATAGTGATTGTCTTGGTTAGTTTCTTATTGCTGTGATAAAATGGCATAGCCCAGCTAATCTATGAAAGAAAGCATCTAACTTGACTTACAGTTTCAGAGTTCATAAACAGTGGCGTGAAGGGACAGCTGGGAGCTCACATCTTTATCCACTACTGGGAATATCAGGAGTCTTTTGTAACCTCAAAGCACTCCTCCAGTGACACACCTCCTCCAACAAGACCACATCTCCTAATCCCTCCCAAACCGTTTCACCATTTGGGGAACAAGCATTCAAATATATGAGCCTATGGGGCCACTCTCATTCAAACCGCCACAGTGATAAGTCATATAGAAGCTGGGCAGTGGCGGCGCACGCCTTTAATCCTGGCACTTGGGAGGCAGAGACAGGAGGATCTTTGTGAGTTTGAGGCCAGGTTTACAGAGTGAATTCCAGGACAGACAGCCAGGGTGGTTGGTTCCACAGAGAAACCCTGTCTCCAGAAAAAAAATCATAAAGAAAAAATAAGGTGAATCTTTTATTAATTAATTTTTAAGACAAATGATTGATTTAATGGCCTTTCCAAAATGGATTTCTGTGTTTGTGATAATGAATGTATGAGTTTAAAGATGTTTGATATAAGACTCCAGGCCCTCATTCATGATAAAGTTATCTCTTCTGTGGAACTCTTTGAAGTAGCTCCAACTCCTCAAAAGACATATTTTTAAAGTCAGGGACTTACTTTGTAGCCTGTGCTGACCTTGAACTCATGGCAATCCTCTTAGCCCCCTGAGTGCAGGAATTACAGGTGTGAGGCACCCTGCCCAGCTTTAAAGCCTTTCCAACAAGAATATGGTGGTGGCGCACGCCTTTAATCCCAGCACTCGGGAGGCAGAGGCAGGCAGATCTTTGTGAGTTCGAGGCCAGCCTGGTCTACAGAGCGAGATCCAGGAAAGGCGCAAAGTTACACAGAGAAACCCTGTCTTAAAAAGCAAACAAACAAACAAAAAACAAACAAACAAACAAAAAAGAATATGGATGTAAGAAAAGATCAGGGTAGAAAATGTCATCTTGAGTGAGGTAACCCAGACCCAGAAGGACAAACATAGTATGTACTCACTCATAAGTGGATACTAAATGGGAGGGAAGGGATGGCCAGACTGCAACCCACAACTCCAGAGAGGCTAGCTAACAGGAAAAGACCCTAGGAGGGACACATGGATGACTCTGCGAAGGAGAAGTGGATGAGATCTACATGAGTGGACTGGGTGTTGGGGGGTGGCAGAGGGCGAGGAGTGGGGGATGAGAACATAGGGAAATGGGAGGGTCAAGCTGGGACAGGGACAGAGTGGGAGGGCAGGGAGGAAGATACCATGATAGATGAAGACATCATGGGAATAGGAAGAGGCAGGGTGCTGGGGAGGCTCTCAAGAATCCACAAGGTTGACCCTACCTTGGTCTGCTGGCAGTGGTCCAGAGGGTACCTGGACCGGTCTACTCTGGTGACCAGCCTAGCAAATAACCTAGCTGTCATCATAGAGCCTTTGTCCAGTGACAGATGGAGGCAGATACAGAGATCCATGGCCAGGCACCCAGCTGAGTTCCAGGAATCCAATTGATGAGAGAGAGGAGAGATACTGCAGGCGAGGGACGTCGAGATCATGATGGAAGGATGTGCAGAGATGACAGACCACGCTAGTGAAAACCCATGAACTGTGGACTGGTGGCTGTGGAGCCCCCATGGGACTGGACTAGGCCTTCTGGACATAGAAGACAGTTGTTTGGCTCGAACTGTTTGGGGGGCACCCAGGCAGGGGGATTGGGATCTGTCCCTGGTGCATGGGCAGGCTTCTGGGAATCCGGTGCCTGTGGCGTGACACCTTGCACAGCCTTGGTGCAGTGGGAAGGGGCTTGGACCTGCCTAGGCTCAGTGAGCTGGGCTCTGCTGACTCCCCATGGGAGACCTCAATTGGGGGGATGTGGGAATGCGGGGTGGCTTGGGAAAGAGGGCTGAGGGGTGGGAGGAGGGAGGGGGGTCTGTGGATAGCATGAGGAGTGAGTAGAAAATTCCTTAATAAAGAAAAAGAAAAGAAAAGAAAAGATCAGGGAGGATTTGAGTGGCTTATGTTTTGTTAAAAGTCCACTTGTACATTAATATTGTTGGTCTCCGATGCGTGGGTGACAGGACTCACCAGAGACAGGCAGTGTCAGAATGTGAGCCACAGAAGGTGTCTGTTACATTAGACAGGTCTGACCCACCATCCTCACTGTCAAATGACCACTGGTGGCCTTGAGGAGGACCTACCTTCCATTCGAGATGGTGCACAGCTGGGCCTTGACGAGAATTCAGGCTCTGGAGCGCTGAAGTGTCTGCTCCATTTATGCCCTTACCTATGTCCTTTCTTGCAGTTTCCATTACTATATGGTTGAAAGAACTTAGATAGAGAAGTAGTTTGTTTTTTGTTTTTTGGTTTGTAATGAAACATTTTAGAAGCTTTGGAGTGAGTAAAGGACCTGTAATTTCAATTTTGTTGCTAGCAGTGAGCCCCACTGTTAATTAATTATTTAGTTAGTTAATTATCTCATGTCTCATCGTTTATTTATTTATTCATTTGTTTATCCGTCTGTGTCTGTGCAGGCAGGTGCATGCACCTGTGCACACACAGAGACCAGGAGAAGCACTGGATCTCTCCAAGCTGGAATTGCAGCATTTGCCTGGCGTGTTTTATGGGGCTAAGATTTGAGCTCCAGTCCTCAGGATTATGCAGCAAGCACTCTTAACAGCAAGCCATATCTCCATCCCTTAATAAATCATGTTAACCATGAAAAATGGGCAGCATCATAAGCATCTGTAGACTGATTGGGTAGAGCTCACAGAGCCTATTATTTTGCCATATTTGCCTCACACCATTTCAGCTTTTTAACGTTTTGTTTAAGAAAGCATCTTGCTGTGTAGCCAAAGCCAATCTTGAACTTGAGATCTTTTGCTTTCTCAGTGCTTGGAATTATACCCAGCTTAAAGTGTAAACAGATTCTTTGTGCATTGTGAGAGATTGGACCCAGAGCCCCACAAATGCTAGGCAAGCGCCCTACCACAGAGCTAGATCCCCAATCCGTCACAATTATACTATTTAAAAACTGAACATATAGTTTCCTTTTCTCACATCTTCGTACCTCTTTTACTGCAGAAGCAGCCATCATTCAGATTCGGGTGAGTGTCTGTCTTAGTCACATTTCCTGCTTCTGCCCTATGGTTACTTATATGTGAAAAGCAATTAGAATTGTGTTTTCAAGGTTTATATGAATATCATACCACATGGAGTCTCATCTACCAACTTACTTTTCTCACTGAAGATTTTGTTTGGGGATACTATGTTGATATACCAAGTTTATTACTGTTCATTGGCAGGTAGTCTATGGCTGGAATGTACCTTGATTTATTTGTCCAGTCCCTTGATAATGAATAGGTGTGCTTCTAATCTTCCCTATTATAACATAATGTTTCCAGTAATATCTTTAAATATGCGTCAGGGAGAATTTCTGTAGGAATCAATGTAGAATCAGAATTGATAGGGCACAGGACATCCTATGGCTTCAACTCGTTTGTTTTTGATTGATACAGGGTCTCAAGTAACCCAGGCTAGCCTCAAATTTGTTCTGTTCTCAGGCCCTCCCTTGAACTCCTGATTCTCCTGCTTCTACTTCCCTCCTCAGTGCTGAAATTACAGGGGAATGCCACCAAGACCAATGTATCTTCAACTTTAATAACAGCTCACTCACTTGCTCGTTCATTCATTCATTCATTCATTCATTCATTCATTCATGGTGCATACGTTCATCAACATTCATTGAAGACTCACATGTGCCATGAATATTCTGCAGAAGACAATGGAGAAGTTAAAAAGTTAAATGACTTTGAGTATCTGTCATTAAGGAGAGCAGAGAAAGCTGCATGACCAAATTAACTCAAGTTTCCAAGTACAAGCATGAAGAAGGGAAGAAAGCTGGTAGGCAATGAGGAGAGGAAGTATTTCCAGTTCCTTTACATTCCTTTTATTTTTAAATTTCCCATTATCTTTATTTTATGTGTATGGGTGTTTTGCCTGCATATATGTCTATGCATCTGCGCATACTGTGCCCAAAGAAGCCTGAAGAAGGAGTTACATGCCCTGGGGCTGGAGTTACTGATGGTTGTGTGTGGTGATATTTTATTTGTGATGAAATGTGATATTTTATTTGTATGTTAATAAATAAAGTTTCCTGGAGATCAGAGGTCAAAGTCTGGTGGTGGTAGCACACGCCCTTAATCCGATCACATGGCAGGCAGAGTCTCTGTGTGGTCAAGGACACAGCCAAGCGTGGTGACACACGCCTTTAATCCCAGTACCAACCATAGAGACCTGGAGGTCTGTACAGACAGGCAGTGATGAGGAAATCATGTGGCTGGGCTTAGAGCCAATGAGAAAGCAGAACAGAAAGGCAATAAAAACACAAGTCAGACAGGAAGTAGCTCTCTCTGGGGAAGCAATGGCTGCGAGGTGGTAAAATAAGGTAGTTGTGGCTCTCTGATCTCTTTGGCTATTACCTCTGTATTTGGCTCTGTGTTTCTTATTTACTAAGACTGTTTAGAATTTCGTCTACAGTTGTGAGCCACCATGTGATGCTGGGGCTTGAACCCAGGTCCTCTGGAAGAGCAACCAGTGCTCTTAATTGCTGAGCCATCTCTCCAGCTTTCCACTTTAAATTTTTCAAAATTTTATTTTAACGTGTGTGTGTGTGTGTGTGTGTGTGTGTGTGTGTGTGTGTGTGTGTGTGTGTACACATATGGGTATGTGTGAAAGTCAGAGGACAACTTTAGAATCCATTCTCTCTTTCCACCTTTCCATGGGACAAGACTCAGGTCTCTTAGGCAGTGTAGCAAGGACCTTTACTCACTACCAGGTTCCTTAAAATCAGTGGCTCTCACCTTACTTAATACAGCGACCCTTTAATATAGTTCCTCATGTTGTGGTGACCCCCAACCATAAAATTTTCTTCATTGCTACTTCGTAACTCAAAGTTTGCTACTGTTATGAATTGTAGTGTAAGTATCTATGTTTTCCAATGGTCTTAGGTGACCCCAGTGAAAAGGCTGTTCAATCCCCAAAGGGGGTCACAACTCGTGGGTTGAGAACCACTGCTTTAAAGTCTAACAGGTAGTTATTGCTGGACCAAGGCAGGAAGCTGACCCATAGTTACGAGTAGACATAGAGAGGAGAGGTCTGGGAACATGGTCAAGCAGGATGAGTGTCTGAAACATTGTTTTACATATTCTTACACACACACCCCACCACCACTACCACCACTACCCCCCACCACACACACACACAAACACACACACACACACACACACACACACACACACACACACACACACATACACACACACATACAAATAGTAATCTGTGAAGCTGGAGGTCCAACCCAGAGAGACAAAAGGAAGTTGCTTACCCAGGTCTGCCTGTCTCCGTCAAGGAGCCTCCCTGACTGTGCTGGTTGTCCGTCTGGAGTACTGTGAAGTTATTTTAAATGACTCTGCCAGGTTGCACAGATGCTGCGTAATTTGCCAGCTCACAAGTCTGGCTTTTTGGCTGGTTTTCTCTTTGTTCTAGTTCACGGGGGCACTCTTCCCTTCAGTACGGGTTTTGCTAATATGCCCTAATTGTTTTAATCCTTCTTAAAAGGAGACCATTTCCACTGAGCCACATCCAAGCAGTAAAAATGCACGATTTATCCATAGTCTATGGGATGTATTCTATAAAGTCATGTGTACTTGCTGCTCTGGTTTGCTTTCCTATTGCTGCGATAAAGCACTGACCAAATGCATCTTGGGGAGGAAAGGGTTTATTTCACCTTATAGGTTACAGTTCATCACTGGGGAAGTTAAGGCAGGAGCTCAGATGGTAGCAGAGGCAGGAACAACCAGGGAAGAATGCTGCTTGCTGGCTTGCTCCCTCCTGTTCATGCTCAGCCAGCTTTCTCATACAACTTGATATCAACTGCTCAGGGGCAGCACCACCCACACCAACAATCAGGATAACTCCCCACAGCCATGGCCCTAGGTCAGTTTGGTCTGAGCAATCTCTCAGTGGACTCCCTCTTCTCAGGTGACTCTTGGTTGTGTCAAGTTGGCAATAAAACTAACCAGGGTACCTGGGAGATGTAAAATTATATCATCCTGTTCAACAGCTGTGTTAGTCATTTTTTTTTTTTTGTCTCTCTGACAAAATGTCTGAGTGAAACAATTTAATGGAGGAAGAATTACTTTCATTCCTGGTTTCAGAGTTTTGAGGAATGTGGTGGAGCAGAACAGCTCACCCTGTGGCAGCCAGGAAGCAGGGGATGGGGGGAGAAAGGGGCAAGGAGAGAAGAATACCTGCATGAGCAGGCTCCCTATTTTCCCCTTTCATTCCCTCTAGGCTACAGCTTAGGGGATGGTGTCAGCCACAGTCAGGGTGGGTGTTTCTTCCTTAGTCAGTCTAATCTGGATGCTCCCTTGCAGACACACCCAGAGGGGCACTCGACCAATGTAGGTACTTCTCAAGCCAACCAAGTTGACAGTCAAGAGGAACAGTCACTGCAGAGTGCTAGAGAGGTCCCCAGGAATCCACAAAGACGACTCCACTATAGACTACTGGCAATGGTCGAGAGGGTGCCTGAGCTGACCTACCCTGGTGATTGGATGGCTGAATACCCTAACTGACATCATAGAACCCTCATCCAGTGACTGATGGAAGCAGATGCGGAGATCCATGGCCGGGTTCCAGGTGGAGCTCCAGGAGTCCAATCGATGAGAGAGAGGAGGGATTCTATGAGCAAGGGATATCAAAACCATGACTGGAAAAAGTACAGAGACAACTAGCCAAACTAGTGGAAACGCATGAACTGTGAACCAATAGCTGAGGAGCCCCCATGGTATTGGACTAGGCCCTCTGGATAATCGAGACAGTTGTTTAGCTTGAACTGTATAGGGGGCCCCCAGGCAGTGGGACCGGGACCTGTCCCTAGTGCATGAGCCGGCTTTTTGGAACCTAGTGCCTATGGTGAGACACTTTGCTCAGCCTTGGTGCAGGGAGGAGGTGCTTGGACCTGCCTCATCTGAATATACCAGGCTCTGCTGACTCCCCAGGGGGGAGACCTTACCTTGGAGGAGGTGGGAATGGGGGGTGGATTGGGGGGGACAGCTTGGGGGTGGGAGGAGGGAGGACAGGGGAATCCATGGTTGATATGTAAAACGAATAAAAAAAAATCTCTTAATAAAAAAAAATTAAAAAAAAAAAAGAGGAACAGTCACAAAAAGCCTTAATGCCAGACTCCAGGAAGGGTGACCTAGTCTTGACGATTCAACCACACGGGTGGCCTAAAAGAGAGCGACTCACTTGTCCCAGCTACTGGATTAATAGGCCAGACTTTTATGCTGAAAGCATGCCCAGGACTGATATTTATCACTAAACGCATGCCAGAGCTTTGGCCCACTTGGCACGAAGCCTGCATCCTCTGCCTTGCATTTCTGGTTGCGCCACTAATTTGCATCCCACACGTCAGCGGCTCTAACGCGTGATGAGGGCTCTGGCTGGACCAAGAACGATTCATCCATCTCCACAGGAGTGACCAGCTCACTGGCAGGGCGGCAGCACTCTTGTGTCTTTGCCAAAATTCACAGCCAGGGAGAGATAATTAAAGCCAGGCAGGACGAGCTGAAGTCTTTGAAAGCATCCCATAATGTTACCTCCCGCTTCAGGATTTGAGGGGGGAATTCAAAGGTCACCCTCGGAAAAGTCAGAGACCATCAAAACCAGCCACGTTTAAAACACGTCTACTCATAAAACTCCCCGAGAGATGTCTTATCATAATTCAAAGAACACCTGCCCATCTCTCTTCACGTCCCTCTAATAAATTACGTTCGCCCCTAGACAAAGATACCCTCTGTCACCCTGCCAAGTCCTTACCTACACACTGGATCTGCATTAGTAAAAGAACACAGATGGATATTAATTGCTGCCGTTAGAGAGCTTAGCCTTCTTGGAGATGGGGAAATTAGCTTTTTTAAGGGTTAGGTCTCTCCTGGAATCCATAGTCAGCCATGATACACAGCTACCCTGAATCTAAGATTCCAAACTAGGGATGAAGAATCTTGGTCACAAGCTTCATCTTGTTTTAAAGCCGCACGTTCTGTTTTCTCCTGTTACTGGGAGACTAAGGCCAGCACAGAGAGGCCACTCCACCTGACAGATGAGGACAAGAGGTGGAGCTGTCATGGAGAACAAAAGGGGGTGTGGCATGGGATTCAATATGGCTGAATGAGAAATCCAAACAAAGAGGTATATACAAGTCAATGTCGAAGTCTGGGCGTGTGAGAGGATATTGTGAGCAAATCTGGAGAGAGTCACCAGCTACTTACCTTTCCTTTGCCATCCCTGGGACAATGCACAGGTAAGTCAGCCATTTCAAGGGACTGATAGAGGATGGATTTGTTGTTACCTTGTTTGTTCATTTAACATTACATTTTCTGGTATATGCTGTTTGCAAGATACAAGGCAGAATTCCCTGACTGTCACTCCAGTTACTCCCTCTTCAGTGAAGCAACACTGAAGTGAATGTATCTGTTCTCATGAGCTCACTACATCTTTTCTATCTCAGTTCAACAGGGCTTGGCATTGAGGTATGGGACGGAGGAGAGGGTCTTGGTAGCCAGAGAGAATCGTGGGAACTTTTCAGGAGGTATGTAGAAAGTGGCTGAGAGAAGAGGTGATGGGTGGGCAGACCGGAAGTGGCCTTTGGCATGGGTAAGGGAATTAACAATGAGAGGAGGGTTGAATGGATGCTCCCACGTTGAGTTTCTGTGTGCTTGTTGGCTTGTCCTTCAGTTTGTGATTCTTCTGCTACATCATCTCATCTTGGTGCAGTTTGGCCCTTAAGTGTTGTAAAAGGAGACCTTCTCAGTGGAGAGCTGCACTAAGTTGTGTCCAAATGCCACGCTGCCCAGCCTAGCCTTTGACTGCAGGGGTACGAGCTCAGCAGCTGGAGAACGGAGGAACTCTGAACCTAGATTTGCGTTCTGTCAAGTAAATGGGCTCTAGAAGATCAGTAAGAGAAGATGGGTGAAACTTTTTTGAGATCTCTAAGTACCTCCATTGAAATAGAAATACAAAGGGCTTCTAAAATCAGAGACTGTGTGGTTGGCTCTTTCATAGAAAGGGATGATTTTCTTCCTGATCAGAGAGGCAGTAGCTGATACATGAAAGGAAGGGGGGAAATAGTGGAGAGAAGACATATCCAGTGTGTGTGCATGTATGTG
This sequence comes from Peromyscus melanophrys, assembly GCA_902168415.1. Classification (NCBI taxonomy): domain Eukaryota; kingdom Metazoa; phylum Chordata; class Mammalia; order Rodentia; family Cricetidae; genus Peromyscus; species Peromyscus melanophrys. The sequence continues at coordinate 47,349 of CABHPR010145031.1, forward strand.
TGTGTATGTGTGTGTGTGTGTGTGTGTGTGTGTGTGTGTGTGTGTGTGTGTGAATGTGTGTGCACGCGGAAGTCAGAGGGCAAACTCAGATGTCATTCCTTAGGTATCATCTACAATTTTTGGAGACAGAGTCTTCCATTGGCCTGGAACTTGCCAAGTAGGCTAGGCTGGCTGACCAGTGATCCCCAGGGGTCCATCTTTCTGCCTCTCCGACACTGAGACTACACGTGTATGCTTCCAGACCTGCGTTTTCTTGTGTGCGGAAGCTCAAAATCACTCTGGTCTTTGTGCTTGCAAGGCAAGCACTTTTCAGACTATCTTTTTAAAGCATTATTTTCAGACCTCACCTCAACATATCTATTTTTAAAAGGTATTTGCAAATAGCTAGTGTCCTGCTATCTGAAATGGATTATTGCCGCAGTACCCCTATTTAGATAGAGAGCTGAAGAAGGATCTATGCAACCCTTATATCACCGTGGTGCCGTTCTGACTCCCAGAGTCCCTGATGATTATGTCAAAGCTTTGAATGGAGCCATCTGGGATAGTCCTGGGTGAATGAGCAGATCACATTACTCTTTAGAAATCTGTACTGCCCTCCAGCCGTGGACTGCTCTTTCACATCCTGGAGCTCAAGCAGGAACTGTTAGGTCCTCTCAGTGAACAAAAATGAGGATTGGATGGCCACAGAGTTCTTGCACCAATCATGTTTCAGGCTCAACTATTGAGATTTAGATTGCGGTTTCCCTGGGCAGAGGGGAATCAGGTGGTACAGTTCAGACTCTCAAGGACTTGTGTTCTGGTCCTATTGCCATCAATCAAAGAATACTTAGGTTAGGGAGTGTTGTGATGCCAGTCCTGGAGATGTGTTGAGATGGTCATCTATAGCTCGTAGTTCTCAAACATGAAGAATCGTCAGAATTACCTAGGGGGCTTTTTAAAATTACAGCATCAGACTCTCATGGAGGCCCTTGGTTTTTGGAGTACATTAGTGATGAGAGCTTGCTTGGGATCTTCCAGAGCATATCTGTGACAGGTGGCTGGTAGAAACACAGCCTCTCTTCTTCCTGCTCTGACTATATTTTCTAGTGATCATGATAAGCCTCATGTTCCAGAAGTATATCATGGGGTGGGTACATGGAACCTCTAGTTTCATAAGAATATATTGTCATTTACTCCCTAACCAGTTCTCTCAATTACTTGGCCAGGTAGGATCAAATAAGTAGGACGGGTTGTTTGTCTAAAGGGGAGCAGTGAGTTCCCCGAGGCAGGGGATGTAGTGGTGGTGTCGGAGGTGGTGATGGTGATCGTCTCAGAGATGCTGAGGATAGCCATGACGCAGGAGCAGCATCTGTAATCTAGGCTAGTGTCTGTAGTGGCAGGACCGCCTCGGCTGCTCTGTCGTTGATCTTATTCACTTGACAGGTGTGTGAGTCAGCGACTTCCAAAAGGCTAAGAACAGAGTGAACATATATAAATCAAGGTTTTATAAATTAAATATTTCCATTTGACTCACACTGTAATTTCGGAGGCATTAAATCTTTATTCCGAATGACCTTTCATTGTCAGAGATGGACTAGTTTAGCCTTCAGTTAAGTGCCTCCCTGTTGCATCTGGAATATATGGTTATTTTGTAGAAGAACTCCTAAAGATTACTGGAATTTATACTTAAGTAATCATTTCATAAAAAGTAATTGCCATGCCTGAAAATGCATTAAATATTCCTATTTTTCATCAGATGAAATTTTCTTTCACTGAACATTGCAGGAGAAATATGCTAGGCCATCCTCTAGGGAGAAAAAATATTTAAAGGCATTAAAGAGACAAGTTATCTCTATATTCCATTTTTCATTAGTATGTCAGCAGATCACTCTATTAGGAAATGAAAATAAATAATAAAAATACAATAATGATGTTCTAGACATTAAAGTAGCTAAAACAGACTTTTTATCCTACAGGGAAAAAAAAATCCTCCCTGGAGCTTAACGTTCTTAGGGGAAAATGGACTCATAAAAATATTTAAAGATAAAATATATCATAAATTTGAATGTAAATTCAATAAGATAAATTGACACAATAAGCCTATGTACAACCCAGTCCAATGACTAACATTATTTTATTTTCCTGTGTCGTTTTTTTGGGACAAGGTCTCACGTAGCCCATGCTGGTCTCAAACTTACTATGTAGTCAAGGATGGTCTTGAACCTCTGATTCTCCTGCCCCTGCCTCCTGGATAGTGATGGGATTGCAGTCACGCACCACCTCACAGTTTGTATGATACCGAGACTTAAACCCAAGGCTTCACATCGGTCAGGCAAGGCACTCTACCATCGGAGCAACATCCCCAGACTATCCTATGTCACATTTTCAGTACGTTTGTCACTGACATCATCCTTTGGTTGCTACCGAGCAACAGCAGATGCCTAATGCTTTCCAGTACTCACCACAGTCTCGGTGGTCTCCTTGTTTCTGTTTTACAAAAGAAGAAAGTAAGTTCCAAGAGGTGTTAAGCAACTCATCCAAGAATGAATTCCAGCCCTAAAACCCAGATTTGGTTCTTCACTGGGATACCACACTTGCTCACAGACGTGAATAATTACCTAGGGAGCATCTGAATTCTTTTCTCTCTCTCTTTTTCTTTTCACTTAACATTATGTTGCCAGGTTTCCAGTGCTTGTGGCACTTGTGCTGCTTGTGGAATTCTGTCACCATCAGCTCTGGCCCTCCACTGAGATGCCCTGCCCCCTGGTGGAATTCTGCTCATTTTGCCCATTCCCATCCCCCAAGGAAGAAAAGGCTTTTTTTTTTTTCTATTGCTCAATTATTTGTTGTGACAATTTTATTTTAAACATTTAAAAACATAAAAACTGTTTGCTGTGACATCTCTTCTAATGCTGAAAGATATGATTGTTTCTAAGAGGACAACTGAAAAGCCCTAGAGAGGTTCTGAACACACTCCGAGAACAAGAATCTTCCTGGCTTTGAGTTCTATATGGCTTCACTGTTCTCTGCAGCTAATGGTGTATTTCCAGCATTTTTCCCTGAATCACATTTACAGGCTCAAGATACATCGGATCATGTTAGGATGACTCTGAGAAACTCAGTGGACTCTCCTGGGCTCCCTAAAGAGATTGGAAATATATTTAAGACAGGATATTCAAATAGATCTGAATTTGCTTTCCTCTGAACTTACCTTCATTCCTTTGCTTTAAGTAATTTTCTAATGAATCTCTTTCACTTTGATACTGTTAAAAATCATCGCAGTATTAACATGCATAATTGAATGGCCTCAGCTTAATTAGGAAAGGCTTGGGTTAATATTGGATTGGGCTGCAGAAGGCACCAGGAATAGATTTTTTAAAAGTGAATTGGGCCATTATTTCAGCTATTGTTCATCAAAAGAGAGAGAAGAAGCAGCCCCGGGCAAAACTGCTGATGTTATCAAATGGAAAAGGGCTGACTGGTGAGTTAGAATTGCTTTGTATGCGGCCAGTGGACCATGCTGAGGAGGGACAGAAAAACCTGAGGACTTCAGCTTTATAAGAGAGCTAGCTCTTAAAACTAGGTATCTTTTTAGTTGCAAGGAATGACCACCGTGATAAAGGATAAACAGCAAAGTCAGGATTGTGTGTAATCTTCAGTAAAAAGGCAGAGTTGTGTAAGACTTCCTAAGAACATGACATCTTCTCATGCCCTACCTTAAGACTGTGTACTTCCCCCACGATTAGATTTCAGGATAAGGAAGAAAATGTCAACCTAACAGAAAGCAATTTTCAAGACAAATACTCTTTTAAGCAGCATGTGAATACATGGCACTGAGTGTGAAGCAATGGTGTGACAAAGTGCCTTCTGAGTATAAAAGTATACTAGGTACAAATCACAGGCTGTACACTTCGGGAGCTCCCTTAGTTCACAGACAGCTGTCACCGTGTTCAGCACATTACATATGGGATCAGCGAACAAGCTCTGCCCATTGTAGACCACATAGTATGTAAATATCAAAATCAAATTAGGTATTTCAGTTGGAAGGCTTTCAACACGTTTGTGTATGCATGTATTTGTATGTGCATATATGTACAGGTGTGTGTGTGTGTGTAGAGGTCAGAGATCAACCTCAATTGTCTCCCTCAATTGCTCTAATCTTTTGAGAAAGGTCTCTTGCTAAACCTGAAGCTCACAAATTCGGATAGACTGGCTGGCCAGCAAGCCCCAGGGATCCCCCTGTCTTTGCCTCTTCAGCCCTAGGAAAAAGCTGGGTGGGATAGGGTCTTAGTAGGGTTTCTGTTGCTGTGAAGAGACACCATGACCACAGCAACTCTTATAAAGGAAAACATTTAATTGGGCTGGCTTACAGTTTCAGAGGTTTAGTCCATTATCATCATGGTGGGGAGCATGGCAGTGTGCAGCAGACATGGTGCTGGAGAAGTAGCTGAGAGTCCTACATCTTGCAGGCATCAGGAAGTAGACTCAGACACTGGGCAGTATCTTGAGCATAGGAAACCTCCACAGTAACACACTTCCTCCAATAAGGCCATACCTACTCCAACAAAGCCACACCTCCTAATAGTGCCAATTACATTCAAACCACCACAGACAGCATGCATCGGTAACTCCAGGGTGTTGAGCTAAGCTCATCATGCTTCCTCAAGAAGCACTTTAATGGCTGAGCCATCTCCCCACCCCTTTCAGAGGTTTTTATGTTTTCTGTAGGCCTCTCTGCCTACTGTCCATTTCGAACTGGTATAGTGGCTAACATCCTAAGGCAGGACTTCTCAGTCGGAATTGAGCGTTAAATTCTCCCCTCCCCCTCTCTCCCTCTCTCCTCCCTTTTATCCCTGGAGCTAATATTCTATACTTTGTGGGATATTTTAGCACAATCTCTGACTAGATGCCAGTAGCAAATAAGTTCTACCTTCCTGTCTGTGGATATTACTAATAAAAACAAACCACCTATGTATGTGGCATGGCTGTTCATTACCAAAGTAGGGTAAGATGATAGTGTGAGAGCTGGTTCTTTTCAAAGATAGTACG